>JAAKBH010000622.1:150000-173747 GCA_019776075.1 Amaranthus palmeri | reverse complement strand
CCCGTTTTGCACCAATTTGCTCATTCCGCTCCGGGCATTCTCAATCTTTTTTATCCCTAGCATATTCCACACCCCATTGCTCGGCAAATTTCGACGTTTGCTCGCGGGAATAGGCCCACTGCTCAAGGACGGGGCCTTGCGACTAGGTGCGAGCCCGGCCATGGGTCATTTTTGCCCGTTTTGCACCATTTGCTCATTCCGCTGGGTCATTCTCATTCTTTTGGGTCCCTTAGCATATTCCACCCCCATTGCTCGGCAAATTTCGACGTTTGCTCGGGGGGAATTGGCCCACGCTCAAGGACGGGGCCCTGCGGCTAGGTGTGCGGGTCATTTCTGCCCGTTTTGCACAATTTGCTCATTCGGCTTCGGGCATTCTCAATCTTTTTTGTCCCTTAGCATATTTCACCCCCCATTGCTCGGCAAATTTCGACGTTTGCTCGGGGAATTGGCCCACGCTCAAGGACGGGGCCCTGCGGCTAGGTGAGACCGCCCAGGCCATGGGTCATTTTTGCCCGTTTTGCACCATTTGCTCATTCCGCCCGGGCATTCTCATTTCTTTTGGGTCCCTTAGCATATTCCACCCCCCATTGCTCGGCAAATTTCGACGTTTGCTCGGGGAATTGGCCCACGCTCAAGGACGGGGCCCTTGCGGCTAGGTAACCGCCTAGGCCATGGTCATTTTTGCCCGTTTTGCACCATTTGCTCATTCCGCCCGGGCATTCTCATTCTTTTGGTCCCTTAGCATATTCCACCCCCCCATTGCTCGGCAAATTTCGACGTTTGCTCGGGGAATTGGCCCACGCTCAAGGACGGGGCCCTGCGGCTAGGTGAGACGCCCAGGCCATGGGTCATTTTTGCCCGTTTTGCACCATTTGCTCATTCCGCTCCGGTCATTCTCATTCTTTTGGGTCCCCTTAGCATATTCCACCCCCCATTGCTCGGCAAAATTTCGACGTTTCCTCGGGGGAATTGGCCCACGCTCAAGGATGGGGCCCTGCGGCTAGGTGGTGCGGGTCATTTCTGCCCGTTTGCACAATTTGCTCATTCCGCTTCGGGCATTCTCAATCTTTTTGGTCCCTTAGCATATTCCACCCCCCATTGCTCGGCAAATTTCGACGTTTGCTCGGGGAATTGGCCCACGCTCAAGGACGGGGCCCTGCGGCTAGGTGGTGCGAGTCATTTTTGCCCGTTTTGCACCATTTGCTCATTCCGCTCCGGGCATTCTCAATCTTTTTTATCCCTTAGCATATTCCACACCCCATTGCTCGGCAAATTTCGACGTTTGCTCGCGGGGAATAGGCCCACGCTCAAGGACGGGGCCCTGCGACTAGGCGCGAGCCCACGGCCATAGGTCATTTTTGCCCGTTTTGCACCATTTGCTCATTCCGCTCGGGTCATTCTCATTCTTTTGGGTCCCTTAGCATATTCCACCCCCCATTGCTCGGCAAATTTCGACGTTTGCTCGGGGGAATTGGCCCACGCTCAAGGACGGGGCCCTGCAGCTAGGTGAGCCGCCCAGGCCATGGGTCATTTTTGCCCGTTTTGCACCATTTGCTCATTCCGCCCCGGGCATTCTCATTCTTTTGGGTCCCTTAGCATATTCCACCCCCATTGCTCGGCAAATTTCGACGTTTGCTCGGGGGAATTGGCCCACGCTCAAGGACGGGGCCCTGCGGCTAGGTGAGCCGCCCAGGCCATGGGTCATTTTTGCCCGTTTTTGCACCATTTGCTCATTCCGCCCCGGGCATTCTCATTCTTTTGGGTCCCTTAGCATATTCCACCCCCCATTGCTCGGCAAATTTCGACGTTTGCTCGGGGGAATTGGCCCACGCTCAAGGACGGGGCCCTGCGGCTAGGTGAGCCGCCCAGGCCATGGGTCATTTTTGCCCGTTTTGCACCATTTGATCATTCCGCTCCGAGCATTCTCATTCTTTTGGGTCCCTTAGCATATTCCACCCCCCATTGCTCGGAAAATTTCGACGTTTGCTCGGGGGAATTGGCCCACGCTAAGGACGAGGCCCTGCGGCTAGATGCAATGCCAGGCATGGTCATTTTTGCCCGTTTTGCACCATTTGCTCATTCCGCTCCGGGCATTCTCATTCTTTTGGTTCCCTTAGCATATTCCACACCCCTATTGCTCGGCAAATTTCGACGTTTGCTCGGGGGAATAGGCCCACGCTCAAGGACGGGGCCCTGCGATAGGTGAAACGCCCAGGCCATGGGTCATTTTTGCCCGTTTTGCACCACTTGCTATTCCGCCTCGGGCATTCTCATTCTTTTTGGGTCCCTTAGCATATTCCACCCCCCATTGCTCGGCAAATTTCGACGTTTGCTCGGGGGAATTGGCCCACGCTCAAGGACGGGGCCCTTGCGGCTAGGTGAACCGCGCGGGTCATTTCTGCCCGTTTTGCACAATTTGCTCATTCGGCTTCGGGCATTCTCAATCTTTTTGGTCCCTTAGCATATTTCACCCCCCATTGCTCGGCAAATTTCGACGTTTGCTCGGGGGGAATTGGCCCTACGCTCAAGGACGGGGCCCTGCGGCTAGGTGCGAGGCCCCGGCCATGGGTCATTTTTGCCCGTTTTGCACCATTTGCTCATTCCGCTCTGGGCATTCTCATTCTTTTGGGTCCCTTAGCATATTCCACCCCCCATTGCTCGGAAAATTTCGACGTTTGCTCGGGGGAATTGGCCCACGCTTAAGGACGGGGCCCTGCGGCTAGGTGGTGCGAGTCATTTTTGCCCGTTTTGCACCATTTGCTCATTCCGCTCCGGGCATTCTCAATCTTTTTTATCCCTTAGCATATTCCACCCCCCATTGCTCGGCAAATTTCGACGTTTGCTCGCGGGAATAGGCCCATGCTCAAGGACGGGGCCTTGCGACTAGGTGCGAGCCCACGGCCATGGGTCATTTTTGCCCGTTTTGCACCATTTGCTCATTCCGCTCGGGTCATTCTCATTCTTTTGGGTCCCTTAGCATATTCCACCCCCCATTGCTCGGCAAATTTCGACGTTTGCTCGGGGGAATTGGCCCACGCTCAAGGACGGGGCCCTTCGGCTAGGTTGTGCGGGTCATTTCTGCCCGTTTTGCACAATTTGCTCATTCGGCTTCGGGCATTCTCAATCTGTAACACCCCGTGAATTTGAATGAATTAATGTTCGAGATTAAAACAAAATAATAATCAAATATAAGAATTTGAGTGACTAATTATGTGACAAACGATATCGGTAATTGTCGCGTAATGAGTTATCGTTATTTATCTGATTTAATGTTCAAGAGTAGTAAAATTAAACTTAAGCAATTAATTTCATTTGGATTAATTAATTCAAAAATAATGATAATAATAATAATAATAATAATAATAATAATAATAATAATAATAATAATAATAATAATAATAATAATAATAATAATAATAATAATAATAATAATAATAATAATAATAATGTAGTAGTAATTATGGGGGTTAATGGAGGGTTTTTGTAACTCCCTTCTTAAGTGAGTTTTATGGCAAAATTAAGAGGGGGTTATGGTAGCTTAAGGGTTGTTAATTGTGTATAAATTGGGTTGTTTGTAAGATAGTTTTTCCTTTTTGCCTTACTTTACAAATCAAACAAAGAATTCCCCTTTTCTTTCTCTTTGTTTTCGGCTGCCACTAGAAAAAAAAAGGGATTTTTGTCTTCATTCAATCTTTTTATTTCAAAAGGTAGGTGAAAATTCAATTGATAATATTAGATTTTATTTTCTTTTGAAGAAAATTATGTTTTCCTTATAAAATATGGTGATATCCTATGACTTTTTAGGAGGATTGAGTATTTCTATGTAATTTTTATTTATATAATCCTTTAAAAAAATTAATTTGTTAAAAAGGGTTAATATAATTTGTGTAAAGTTTTTCATTTGATTTATATTCTTTAACAAATTCAAATTTTGTTATGAGAATAAAACCTTTTGATATTTAAATTTTATTTATGATCTTAAAATCCCTAGCAAAATTCCAATTTGCTAGAAGGAGTTTAGTTGTGTGAATTAAATGAAATAAACATTCATGTTTTGTATTTTTGTGTATAAATTCCTTAACAAAATTTGATTTGTTTTAAGGGGTTGAATTTATTTATATATGTGGTTAGAATCATATGGGCGTTTGGCTTATGAATTCTACAAAAAAAAATATATAATAGTCGATGTGTGCAAAGATCAAGTATTTAATTCTATTATTTGAATTTATCGTTTTAATATGTGTTTGAATGGTTTCGTGTTCGATGGTGGATAAATTTACGTGTGGGATAGTAATTATATGTGGTTGAAATTGTTAAGAGATTGTGTATTAAGAATTTGGATTTATGTTGTTTTACGATTCGGTTTTTGTTATTTTCTTAGTTATGAATTGTAAAGTGGATCTTCCTTTTCATATGAAAGGAATGGTCGAAATGCGATATTATGTTATATGGCACGAATTTCCGGACAGCCATAGCTATCCCGGAAGTGACGCCTCATATTCCTTTAAGAGGGATGTGTTTTCGTTGTCGTTTTGTTTAATTGGCATATTAAAGTCGTTTAAACGCTTAAAATAATTAAAAATAGTAAATGGATTTTAGAAATTTTGAAAATTGGTGTCCAAGGTAATTGATGTGTTCCGGACGCAGTGGTGAAGTCGGATTTTTCATTTGGATTTTCTAAACTGTCCGAATCGACAGTTTAAGTTTCTGGTTTGAAATGGAATTTTGAGTTATTTGGAACTTGATGAAATCAATTAAAATTACTAAGTCTTATTGATATGTTAGTGGTATAGAATGAGTTAGAGGTGAAAACACGTTCTAATACGTGTTCGTTTTGTGTGTTTGTTTGTTTAGGACCTCGATTCATAAGAGGGTGAAATTCATGTAGCATTTGAATTATCGTTGTTTGCTGTTGCTTAAAGGTACACGCTTAGACCATACATTATATGTGGTTATGCAAGTAATGTTGTTTCATTCTTGATTATTGCATTGTGACTCACATAAGGATTAGACACCTCAAATAATTTGAAAGAAGTTTAACTTGGAAATTGAGGATGGATGTTTTGGTTATCTCAATGGGTTAATATTTTTGGATTGGATTATATATTTTTGTTCCCATGGCAGTTTTGGATCATTACGGTCACCATGGGGGTATGCATACTTTAACCTCTGACGACCCGAACAGGACGGGCAACGTCTTAGGTCGGTGGTTGCCTTGGGATTAGCTCTCCCAAGTGTATTCCTCCAAATGAATCGGATTATTACTTGGACGACCCGAATAGGACGGGCAACGTTTCAAGTGGGGGTTTTGAATAAATATATACATTAGAGCCTTTGCATGCTAGGGTGAACACATTGCTTGTTTTCCACTTGTTGATATTTTGTATGTTGTCTCTGACGTGTATTGGATTGTTCTTTTGAACTTGCTTCCGTTGTCAATCGACAACTAGCAGGTTGATTGCAGGTGGGAATTGGAGTGAGGTCGAAGTTAGGATCACGTCACCCAAGACTGCGTTTCATGTAATAATAAATATAGAAGAAATAATTTACACTTGTGTAATGAAACTTAAACCAGTTTGTTTTTGTCGTTTCGTTAGTAGAGGCCGTTGGGTTCTCAAGTTGTATTATGAACTTTACAATCCTGTTGCTACCATATGCTTTAATTTTCGCTTAGTTATATTCCTTTATCAATGGAACGTTGACGATCTTGGATGGGAATCTTCCCACTAAGTGTCCAGTTGTGAACCAGATTCATATTTTTATATGATTATCCGGCTCACGCGAACCGGACCGTTACAATTGGTATCAGAGCCAACGTTCCCTTAGAGATAAAGGAATACTTGACCTTAGTAGAGAGAGTTGGGGTAGAATCTATGTATTAAAACTGGATGTTTTGTGATATGTCTTGGGGTTTGTTTGGGAGGGGACCGTTAAGACCTTATAATAGTATAAGTGACTTCGTTTGTCAAACATCTTTTTATTACCTCCCTTTTTATGCATATGTTCAGGATCATGGACAAAGGAAAGGCCCTAGTTCCCCTAGCCCAACTAACGTTGTAATAAGCTTTGACCCAGAAACTGCGTGGAGGGAAGTTGTGAATAATGACATTTAAAAGATAAGAGATGGAGAGAACATCCGGGATTATAGGGAAAGGATGCTTATGATAAAAATAAAGGCTAATAGGGTATGTTTCGACTTAGAGAAGGATCTAGATAGGATACATACACCATTTATCTGAGTCAAGGAAGGTGGTAGAAGTAACCCCGAGGGAGCCAAGTGGAGTTAACTTCCGAAACGGAACCTTAGAAGGAGAGGGGTATGATGGAGACGAAGAAGAAGACCCCGAAGAGGAGGAGGAAATAGAAGAGGAGGAACGTGATGAAAAGGTAGAACCTATAGAGGAGGAAGAACTCCATATAAAGGAAGAATCTGATACAATTATGGAGCATATAGGAGGTGGGTATCAATCAGACCCTCCACTAGTAGACCTCAGGTCAAAGTTTGGGAATGTTTTTGAGATGCGAGACCCTAAACAGGAATCACCGGGTCCTATAGAGAATACTAGCGAAGATGAGAGAGAAGGTTGGAGATCCCACTATGATCTGTATGGATTTAGGGTTGAATCTGGAGGGGAATTTTCAAATGAGGAGGATCTTGAGGAAGAAGAAGAAGAGTTGCTAATAAGCAGTCCAATGGATAGCGACTGGGAATCAGAAGAAGAATACATGAGTTCTAGTACCGACTCCGGAGACGATGGAGATGATGAAGATTTTGACATAACTAATTATGATGAGTCTGTTGATGTTATGGATGCTTGGCGTTAATTTCTTATTTTACCTTCTTTTTTTTTGTTTTGTTATCTTTTTAGTTGTTCTTTTTTTTAATAATGTAAAACGCTTGGCGTAAGTTGTTATAAATTAATAAAAAATTTTCAATAAAATATTATATTGAGTTGTTTTCAGTGCTCTCTTTTTGTTTCTTTCGTTTGTTTTACGATATGTTAGAATGGTTTAATAGCCACAACAAATAATAATATTCTTGTAGACAACTGGATGTGTGTGTGTGATTATTTATTTATGTTTATTTTATTTCAAGCACCTCTTTTCTTAAGAAACTATGGGACCTTAGGACACGTTAGTATTTAAGACCGTTCTTTTAGTTGCAGAAGATGCCTCCTCTCTCCCGAAAAAGCCTAGCTAAGAATGGAACTAACCGAGCTTTAAGGAGTTTAATTAAGGCGTTAGCTGGGGTTGGTGTGCCACAAGTGAGATCCTTGCCTGAACAGGCTTTTGAGATGAGCAAGAGGATTAGCCAGAACAAACCATCTCCTTTTGATGGTAAAGGGAACCATCAGAACTTAAACATTGGTTAAGAGAGTTTGACAAACTTTTTGATGTAGTAGAATGTCCAGAAGAACTGAAAGTTAATCAGGCAGCTTTTTATTTGACTGGGGAAGCTGACTATTGGTGGGCAAATAGTAAGGCGGGGTTAATAGAACAAGCTGAGGGACTTTTCGATTGGGTTATGTTTAAAAGGGCTATGCGGGAGAAGTTTTACCCTTTACACGTGAGGAAGGATAAATCGAATGAGTTTGCCCGATTTGAAATGGGTAGTTTGACTGTTGATGAATAGTACCACAAGTTCATGGAGTACATCAAATATTGTCCAGATGATGTACCCACTGAAGAGAAGAAAATGCAACGCTTTGAGCTGGGGTTATCGTTCGATATTCAAAAGCATATTGAAAGTGATCGTTACAGCACGTTAGAGCTGATGTATAAGCGTGCAGGTCAGGTAGAGAATATTATAAGAAAGGAGAGAGAAAAGGAGAAGAATAGCTTTACAGAATAGAGAAAGGAATTGATAGGTCAGACCTCAGGGGCACCTGTAAATTTCCACTTGAAGAAGCCAAAAACCTTTGGTGGCTTTCAAGGGAGCAGTTCTGGTGTGAATCCTGGATTCAGGGGGGAAGCAAGGCCGGCAAAACCTTTGCTAGATCGGGATGGAAAGGAAAAGGAAGTACTTCTGCAGGAGGTGTAAGAAAAACCACCCCGGAAAGGATTGCGAAGGGAATTTAGTTGAATGTAATTTCTGTCATAAGAAAGGGCATAGGGAGTTCGAGTGCTACATAAAGAAAGGGAATGAAAATCGACCGATAGGGGAACAACATCGACCCCAATACCAGATTGGTTTTGGGAGGCAAGGAAATCGATCAACTGGGGTAGATAATCAAGGTAACAATGGTCAGAGGTTTCAACGACAGTTTAATGGGGTTTTGGAAGTGATTTTGGGAATGGATTGGTTGGGAAGGTATAAAGCTACCATTGAATGTAGGGAGCAAAGAATGTTACTGGTGGGACCACATGGGGAAAACGTTAGATATAGAAAGTTTCTAAGGGGCCTAAAACAAACTTGGTGTCGTCCTTGAAATTACAAAAGCTTGTGAGACAAGGACATCCTTTGTACTTGTGTCACGTCACGCAGAAAGGGAAGAAGGAGGTGAATCCTAACGATGTCGCGGTGGTAAATGAATTCGTTGATGTTTTCCCTGAGGAGATTCCTGGTATGCCACCGCAAAGAGGAATTAATTTTACGATAGACTTGGTGCCTGGTACGGGACCAATTTCAAAGGCCCCGTACCGCAAGGCCCCAAAAGAGATGGAGGAATTGAAGTCTCAGTTCGAGGAATTGTTGGATATGTGTTATATCCGACCAAGTGTTTCACCTTGGGGCGCTCCGGTTTTGTTTGTACGGAAGAAGGACGGCAGTTTACGTTTGTGTATCGATTATAGGGAACTTAATAAAGTGACCGTAAAGAACAGATACCCGTTACCTCGTATAGATGACTTGTTTGATCAGTTGAGGGGAGCTGGGATATTTTCGAAAATCGATTTAAGGTCGGGTTACCACCAATTGAGGATTGCTGAGGGGGATATTCATAAGACGGCCTTTAGGACACGTTACGGACATTTTGAGTTTACCGTGATGCCTTTTGGGTTGACAAATGCTACAGCCGCATTTATGTGTTTGATGAACCAAGTGTTTAGTGCGTACTTGAATAAGTTTGTGGTTGTCTTTATTGATGATATACTGGTCTATTCGAAGGACCGAGATGAGCATGAGGGACATTTGCATTTGATTTTGCAGACTTTGCGAGAAAATAAGTTATACACTAAGTTTTCGAAGTGTGAATTTTGGTTAGAAAAAGTGTCATTTTTGGGTCATTTCGTTTCAAAGGAGGGTGTTTCGGTGGATCCTGTAAAAGTGGAAGCAGTTCGAAATTGGTCCTCACCGAAGAATGTCACCGAAGTTCGAAGCTTCTTAGGTTTGGCTGGGTATTACCGTCGTTTTGTCAAAGATTTCTCGCGTATTGCCAGACCTATGACTTCTTTGATGAAAAAGGATAAGAAGTTTGAATGGACTGATGAGCGTGAACGTGCTTTCGCGACTTTGAAGGAAAGATTAACTTCGGCTCCTGTCCTTGCTCTACCTGATCCTAAGTTGGATTATACTGTGTTCAGTGATGCATCGAAGAAGAAGTTGGGACGTGTTTTGATGCAAGAACGTAATGTAATTACTTATGCATCCCGACAACTAAAAATCCATGAGGTTAATTATCCTACTCATGATCTGGAGTTGGCTGCGGTAGTGTTTGCTCTCAAAATATGGAGACATTATTTGTATGGGGTTAAATGCAGAATCTATACAGATCATGAGAGTTTAAAGTATCTTTATACTCAACCGGGTTTGAACATGCGACAACGTCGGTGGTTAGAGCTCATGGCGGACTACGACTTGGAGTTTGTGTATCACGAGGGGCGAGCAAACTTAGTAGCCGACGCATTAAGCAGAAAGTTGAAACATTCGTTGTCTGCTTTGAATGGAATTGAGGAGTTGCATCGGGACTTTGCTTGGCTAAACTTGGAAGTGGTACGTACGGGTGAATTGAAGGAGAGTCTAAGTGCCTTGGTAATTCGGCCTTCGTTTTTCGAGGAGATTTTGACTTCTCAAGATAAGGATCCGAAGTTGTTGAAATTTAAAGGAACAGGCTCGAGAAGGTAAAGCGGAGGGATTGTTGGTTCATGAAGATGGGAGCTTGAGATTTAAGGGTCGTTGGTGTCTACCGTCGGGGGAAACATCCTTGAAGGAACGTATCTTGGATGAAGCACATTGTACAAAATTTTCCGTTCATCCGGGCGGTGATAAAATGTACCAAGATCTTAAGCTGATGTTCTGGTGGTCGGGAATGAAAAAGGATGTTGCTGAATATGTATCGCGTTGTTTGACCTGTCAAAAGGTTAAGAGCGAACATAAAAGACCTGGAGGGTTACTGCAACCTTTAGAAATTCCGGTGTGAAAATGGGATGATATTTCTATGGATTTTGTCGTGGGTTTGCCTCGGACAAAGGCAGGGAATGATACCTTATGGGTAATAGTGGACCGTCTGACTAAATCAGCATGTTTCATTCCTATGAACTGTCGCTGGGAGATGGAGCAATTAGCCCGAGCTTATATTAAGTACGTTGTGCGGTTTCACGGTGTGCCCCGCATTATTGTGTCCGATAGAGATACTCGGTATTTGTCAAAATTTTGGCAGACCTTGCAACAAGCAATGGGTACTACGTTACTGTATAGTACATCGTTTCATCCTCAAACAGATGGGCAAACAGAGCGCACGAATCAGATTTTAGAGGATATGTTACGAGCTGTTGCCATGGAGTGGCAAGGGTCATGGGATGAGCATTTGGATTTGGTCAAATTTTCTTACAATAACAGCTATCAGGCCTCGATTCAGATGGCTCCCTTTGAGGCTTTGTATAGACGCCGTTGTCGTAGTCCAATTTATTGGGATGATTTTACCGAAGTTACTTTGGGACCCGATTTGCTTTCTCAAATGACCGAGAAAGTTAAGATGATTCGAGATCGTTTAAAAGCGGCTCAAGATCGACAAAAGTCCTATGCCGATTTAAAACGATGACCTGAGGAGTTTCTCGTGGGCGATCAAGTGTTGCTTCGCGTGTCGCCTATGCGCGGAGTGGTACGCTTTGGTGCTCATGGAAAGTTAAACCCTCGCTACATCGGTCCCTATGAGATTTTGGAACGCGTGGGCAAAGTGGCGTATCGGTTAGCTCTTCCAAATACCTTGGAGAAGGTATCATGTTGCTGCTTCTCATATCTTAGATCCCGAACCTTTAGAATTAGACCCATCCTTGACCTATGTAGAGCGACCGGTCCGAATCTTAGATAAGAAAGTTCGTAGTACTCGACAAAAAAGATATTTCCATGGTCAAAGTTCTATGGTCAAATCACGAGCGCGAGGCCGCTACCTGGGAAACCGAGGACTCTATGCGGGATAAGTACCCTCAGCTCTTTCAGGTTAGTCGCGTTACGGGGACGTAACTCCTTTAAGGGGGGTAGAGGGCGATAGGAATTTCGCGCGCGTATAGTTAAACTTGTTTGAATCAACTTTTATATGTGCAGTGTTGTGTTGTGTGCTGGTCGGTTTCATGTAAGTTACGAGGGCGTAACTTCTTTTAAGGGGGGTAGTCTGTAACACCCCGTGAATTTGAATGAATTAATGTTCGAGATTAAAACAAAATAATAATCAAATATAAGAATTTGAGTGACTAATTATGTGACAAACGATATCGGTAATTGTCGCGTAATGAGTTATCGTTATTTATCTGATTTAATGTTCAAGAGTAGTAAAATTAAACTTAAGCAATTAATTTCATTTGGATTAATTAATTCAAAAATAATGATAATAATAATAATAATAATAATAATAATAATAATAATAATAATAATAATAATAATAATAATAATAATAATAATAATAATAATAATAATAATAATAATGTAGTAGTAATTATGGGGGTTAATGGAGGGTTTTTGTAACTCCCTTCTTAAGTGAGTTTTATGGCAAAATTAAGAGGGGGTTATGGTAGCTTAAGGGTTGTTAATTGTGTATAAATTGGGTTGTTTGTAAGATAGTTTTTCCTTTTTGCCTTACTTTACAAATCAAACAAAGAATTCCCCTTTTCTTTCTCTTTGTTTTCGGCTGCCACTAGAAAAAAAAAGGGATTTTTGTCTTCATTCAATCTTTTTATTTCAAAAGGTAGGTGAAAATTCAATTGATAATATTAGATTTTATTTTCTTTTGAAGAAAATTATGTTTTCCTTATAAAATATGGTGATATCCTATGACTTTTTAGGAGGATTGAGTATTTCTATGTAATTTTTATTTATATAATCCTTTAAAAAAATTAATTTGTTAAAAAGGGTTAATATAATTTGTGTAAAGTTTTTCATTTGATTTATATTCTTTAACAAATTCAAATTTTGTTATGAGAATAAAACCTTTTGATATTTAAATTTTATTTATGATCTTAAAATCCCTAGCAAAATTCCAATTTGCTAGAAGGAGTTTAGTTGTGTGAATTAAATGAAATAAACATTCATGTTTTGTATTTTTGTGTATAAATTCCTTAACAAAATTTGATTTGTTTTAAGGGGTTGAATTTATTTATATATGTGGTTAGAATCATATGGGCGTTTGGCTTATGAATTCTACAAAAAAAAATATATAATAGTCGATGTGTGCAAAGATCAAGTATTTAATTCTATTATTTGAATTTATCGTTTTAATATGTGTTTGAATGGTTTCGTGTTCGATGGTGGATAAATTTACGTGTGGGATAGTAATTATATGTGGTTGAAATTGTTAAGAGATTGTGTATTAAGAATTTGGATTTATGTTGTTTTACGATTCGGTTTTTGTTATTTTCTTAGTTATGAATTGTAAAGTGGATCTTCCTTTTCATATGAAAGGAATGGTCGAAATGCGATATTATGTTATATGGCACGAATTTCCGGACAGCCATAGCTATCCCGGAAGTGACGCCTCATATTCCTTTAAGAGGGATGTGTTTTCGTTGTCGTTTTGTTTAATTGGCATATTAAAGTCGTTTAAACGCTTAAAATAATTAAAAATAGTAAATGGATTTTAGAAATTTTGAAAATTGGTGTCCAAGGTAATTGATGTGTTCCGGACGCAGTGGTGAAGTCGGATTTTTCATTTGGATTTTCTAAACTGTCCGAATCGACAGTTTAAGTTTCTGGTTTGAAATGGAATTTTGAGTTATTTGGAACTTGATGAAATCAATTAAAATTACTAAGTCTTATTGATATGTTAGTGGTATAGAATGAGTTAGAGGTGAAAACACGTTCTAATACGTGTTCGTTTTGTGTGTTTGTTTGTTTAGGACCTCGATTCATAAGAGGGTGAAATTCATGTAGCATTTGAATTATCGTTGTTTGCTGTTGCTTAAAGGTACACGCTTAGACCATACATTATATGTGGTTATGCAAGTAATGTTGTTTCATTCTTGATTATTGCATTGTGACTCACATAAGGATTAGACACCTCAAATAATTTGAAAGAAGTTTAACTTGGAAATTGAGGATGGATGTTTTGGTTATCTCAATGGGTTAATATTTTTGGATTGGATTATATATTTTTGTTCCCATGGCAGTTTTGGATCATTACGGTCACCATGGGGGTATGCATACTTTAACCTCTGACGACCCGAACAGGACGGGCAACGTCTTAGGTCGGTGGTTGCCTTGGGATTAGCTCTCCCAAGTGTATTCCTCCAAATGAATCGGATTATTACTTGGACGACCCGAATAGGACGGGCAACGTTTCAAGTGGGGGTTTTGAATAAATATATACATTAGAGCCTTTGCATGCTAGGGTGAACACATTGCTTGTTTTCCACTTGTTGATATTTTGTATGTTGTCTCTGACGTGTATTGGATTGTTCTTTTGAACTTGCTTCCGTTGTCAATCGACAACTAGCAGGTTGATTGCAGGTGGGAATTGGAGTGAGGTCGAAGTTAGGATCACGTCACCCAAGACTGCGTTTCATGTAATAATAAATATAGAAGAAATAATTTACACTTGTGTAATGAAACTTAAACCAGTTTGTTTTTGTCGTTTCGTTAGTAGAGGCCGTTGGGTTCTCAAGTTGTATTATGAACTTTACAATCCTGTTGCTACCATATGCTTTAATTTTCGCTTAGTTATATTCCTTTATCAATGGAACGTTGACGATCTTGGATGGGAATCTTCCCACTAAGTGTCCAGTTGTGAACCAGATTCATATTTTTATATGATTATCCGGCTCACGCGAACCGGACCGTTACACAATCTTTTGGTCCCTTAGCATATTTCACCCCCCATTGCTCGGCAAATTTCGAAGTTTGCTCGGGGGAATTGGCCCACGCTCAAGGACGGGGCCCTGCGGCTAGGTGCGAGGCCCCGGCCATGGGTCATTTTTGCCCGTTTTGCACCATTTGCTCATTCCGCTCTGGGCATTCTCATTCTTTTGGGTCCCTTAGCATATTCCACCCCCCATTGCTCGGAAAATTTCGACGTTTGCTCGGGGGAATCGGCCCACGCTTAAGGACGGGGCCCTGCGGCTAGGTTGTGCGAGTCATTTTTGCCCGTTTTGCACCATTTGCTCATTCCGCTCCGGGCATTCTCAATCTTTTTTATCCCTTAGCATATTCCACACCCCATTGCTCGGCAAATTTCGACGTTTGCTCGCGGGAATAGGCCCACGCTCAAGAACGGGGCCCTGCGGATAGGTGCGAGGCCCCGACCATGGGTCATTTTTGCCCGTTTTGCACCATTTGCTCATTCCGCTCCCGGTATTCTCATTCTTTTGGGTCCCTTAGCATATTCCACCCCCCATTGCTCGGCAAATTTCGACGTTTCCTCGGGGGAATTGGCCCACGCTCAAGGATGGGGCCCTGCGGCTAGGTGGTGCGGGTCATTTCTGCCCGTTTTGCACAATTTGCTCATTCCGCTTCGGGCATTCTCAATCTTTTTGGTCCCTTAGCATATTCCACCCCCCATTGCTCGGCAAATTTCGACGTTTGCTCGGGGAATTGGCCCACGCTCAAGGACGGGGCCCTGCGGCTAGGTGGTGCGAGTCATTTTTGCCCGTTTTGCACCATTTGCTCATTCCGCTCCGGGCATTCTCAATCTTTTTTATCCCTTAGCATATTCCACACCCCATTGCTCGGCAAATTTCGACGTTTGCTCGCGGGAATAGGCCCACGCTCAAGGACGGGGCCCTGCGACTAGGCGCGAGCCCACGGCCATAGGTCATTTTTGCCCGTTTTGCACCATTTGCTCATTCCGCTCGGGTCATTCTCATTCTTTTGGGTCCCTTAGCATATTCCACCCCCCATTGCTCGGCAAATTTCGACGTTTGCTCGGGGGAATTGGCCCACGCTCAAGGACGGGGCCCTGCAGATAGGTGAGCCGCCCAGGCCATGGGTCATTTTTGCCCGTTTTGCACCATTTGCTCATTCCGCCCCGGGCATTCTCATTCTTTTGGGTCCCTTAGCATATTCCACCCCCCATTGCTCGGCAAATTTCGACGTTTGCTCGGGGGAATTGGCCCACGCTCAAGGACGGGGCCCTGCGGCTAGGTGAGCCGCCCAGGCCATGGGTCATTTTTGCCCTTTTTGCACCATTTGCTCATTCCGCCCCGGGCATTCTCATTCTTTTGGGTCCCTTAGCATATTCCACCCCCCATTGCTCGGCAAATTTCGACGTTTGCTCGGGGGAATTGGCCCACGCTCTAGGACGGGGCCCTGCGGCTAGGTGAGCCGCCCAGGCCATGGGTCATTTTTGCCCGTTTTGCACCATTTGATCATTCCGCCCCGGGCATTCTCATTCTTTTGGGTCCCTTAGCATATTCCACCCCCCATTGCTCGGAAAATTTCGACGTTTGCTCGGGGGAATTGGCCCACGCTTAAGGACGGGGCCCTGCGGCTAGGTGGTGCGAGTCATTTTTGCCCGTTTTGCACCATTTGCTCATTCCGCTCCGGGCATTCTCAATCTTTTTTATTCCTTAGCATATTCCACACCCTATTGCTCGGCAAATTTCGACGTTTGCTCGCGGGAATAGGCCCACGCTCAAGGACGGGGCCCTGCGATTAGGTGCGAGCCCACGGCCATGGGTCATTTTTGCCCGTTTTGCACCATTTGCTCATTCCGCTCGGGTCATTCTCATTCTTTTGGGTCCCTTAGCATATTCCACCCCCCATTGCTCGGCAAATTTCGACGTTTGCTCGGGGGAATTGGCCCACTCTCAAGGACGGGGCCCTGCAGATAGGTGAGCCGCCCAGGCCATGGGTCATTTTTGCCCGTTTTGCACCATTTGCTCATTCCGCCCCGGGCATTCTCATTCTTTTGGGTCCCTTAGCATATTCCACCCCCCATTGCTCGGCAAATTTCGACGTTTGCTCGGGGGAATTGGCCCACGCTCAAGGACGGGGCCCTGCGGCTAGGTGAGCCGCCCAGGCCATGGGTCATTTTTGCCCTTTTTGCACCATTTGCTCATTCCGCCCCGGGCATTCTCATTCTTTTGGGTCCCTTAGCATATTCCACCCCCCATTGCTCGGCAAATTTCGACGTTTGCTCGGGGGAATTGGCCCACGCTCTAGGACGGGGCCCTGCGGCTAGGTGAGCCGCCCAGGCCATGGGTCATTTTTGCCCGTTTTGCACCATTTGATCATTCCGCCCCGGGCATTCTCATTCTTTTGGGTCCCTTAGCATATTCCACCCCCCATTGCTCGGAAAATTTCGACGTTTGCTCGGGGGAATTGGCCCACGCTTAAGGACGGGGCCCTGCGGCTAGGTGGTGCGAGTCATTTTTGCCCGTTTTGCACCATTTGCTCATTCCGCTCCGGGCATTCTCAATCTTTTTTATTCCTTAGCATATTCCACACCCTATTGCTCGGCAAATTTCGACGTTTGCTCGCGGGAATAGGCCCACGCTCAAGGACGGGGCCCTGCGATTAGGTGCGAGCCCACGGCCATGGGTCATTTTTGCCCGTTTTGCACCATTTGCTCATTCCGCTCGGGTCATTCTCATTCTTTTGGGTCCCTTAGCATATTCCACCCCCCATTGCTCGGCAAATTTCGACGTTTGCTCGGGGGAATTGGCCCACGCTCAAGGACGGGGCCCTTCAGCTAGGTTGTGCGGGTCATTTCTGCCCGTTTTGCACAATTTGCTCATTCGGCTTCGGGCATTCTCAATCTTTTTGGTCCCTTAGCATATTTCACCCCCCATTGCTCGGCAAATTTCGACGTTTGCTCGGGGGAATTGGCCCACGCTCAAGGACGGGGCCCTGCGGCTAGGTGCGAGGCCCCGGCCATGGGTCATTTTTGCCCGTTTTGCACCATTTGCTCATTCCGCTCTGGGCATTCTCATTCTTTTGGGTCCCTTAGCATATTCCACCCACCATTGCTCGGAAAATTTCGACGTTTGCTCGGGGGAATTGGCCCACGCTTAAGGACGGGGCCCTGCGGCAAGGTGGTGCGAGTCATTTTTGCCCGTTTTGCACCATTTGCTCATTCCGCTCCGGGCATTCTCAATCTTTTTTATCCCTTAGCATATTCCACACCCCATTGCTCGGCAAATTTCGACGTTTGCTCGCGGGAATAGGCCCACGCTCAAGGACGGGGCCTTGCGACTAGGTGCGAGCCCACGGCCATGGGTCATTTTTGCCCGTTTTGCACCATTTGCTCATTCCGCTCGGGTCATTCTCATTCTTTTGGGTCCCTTAGCATATTCCACCCCCCATTGCTCGGCAAATTTCGAAGTTTGCTCGGGGGAATTGGCCCACGCTCAAGGACGGGGCCCTTCGGCTAGGTTGTGCGGGTCATTTCTGCCCGTTTTGCACAATTTGCTCATTCGGCTTCGGGCATTCTCAATCTTTTTGGTCCCTTAGCATATTTCACCCCCCATTGCTCGGCAAATTTCGAAGTTTGCTCGGGGGAATTGGCCCACGCTCAAGGACGGGGCCCTGCGGCTAGGTGCGAGGCCCCGGCCATGGGTCATTTTTGCCCGTTTTGCACCATTTGCTCATTCCGCTCTGGGCATTCTCATTCTTTTGGGTCCCTTAGCATATTCCACCCCCCATTGCTCGGAAAATTTCGACGTTTGCTCGGCGGAATCGGCCCACGCTTAAGGACGGGGCCCTGCGGCTAGGTGGTGCGAGTCATTTTTGCCCGTTTTGCACCATTTGCTCATTCCGCTCCGGGCATTCTCAATCTTTTTTATCCCTTAGCATATTCCACACCCCATTGCTCGGCAAATTTCGACGTTTGCTCGCGGGAATAGGCCCACGCTCAAGGACGGGGCCCTGCGACTAGGTGCGAGCCCACGGCCATGGGTCATTTTTGCCCGTTTTGCACCATTTGCTCATTCCGCTCCAGTCATTCTCATTCTTTTGGGTCCCTTAGAATATTCCACCCCCCATTGCTCGGCAAATTTCGACGTTTGCTCGGGGGAATTGGCCCACGCTCAAGGACGGGGCCCTGCGGCTAGGTGAGCCGCCCAGGCCATGGGTCATTTTTGCCCGTTTTGAACAATTTGCTCATTCCGCCCCGGGCATTCTCATTCTTTTGGGTCCCTTAGCATATTCCACCCCCCATTGCTCGGCAAATTTCGACGTTTGCTCGGGGGAATTGGCCCACGCTCTAGGACGGGGCCCTGCGGCTAGGTGAGCCGCCCAGGCCATGGGTCATTTTTGCCCGTTTTGCACCATTTGCTCATTCCGCCCCGGGCATTCTCATTTTTTTGGGTCCCTTAGCATATTCCACCCCCCATTGCTCGGCAAATTTCGACGTTTGCTCGGGGGAATTGGCCCACGCTCAAGGACGGGGCCCTGCGGCTAGGTGAGCCGCCCAGGCCATGGGTCATTTTTGCCCGTTTTGCACCATTTGCTCATTCCGCCCCGGGCATTCTCATTCTTTTGGGTCCCTTAGCATATTCCAACCCCCCTTGCTCGTCAAATTTCGACGTTTGCTCGGGGGAATTGTCCCACGCTCAAGGACGGGGCCCTTCGGCTAAGTTGTGCGGGTCATTTCTGCCCGTTTTGCACAATTTGCTCATTCGGCTTCGGGCATTCTCAATCTTTTTGGTCCCTTAGCATATTTCACCCCCCATTGCTCGGCAAATTTCGACGTTTGCTCGGGGGAATTGGCCCACGCTCAAGGACGGGGCCCTGCGGCTAGGTGCGAGGCCCGGCCATGGGTCATTTTTGCCCGTTTTGCACCATTTGCTCATTCTGCTCTGGGCATTCTCATTATTTTGGGTCCCTTAGCATATTCCACCCCCCATTGCTCGGAAAATTTCGACGTTTGCTCGGGGGAATTGGCCCACGCTTAAGGACGGGGCCCTGCGGCTAGGTGGTGCGTGTCATTTTTGCCCGTTTTGCACCATTTGCTCATTCCGCTCCGGGCATTCTCAATCTTTTTTATCCCTTAGCATATTCAACACCCCATTGCTCGGCAAATTTCGACGTTTGCTCGCGGGAATAGGCCCACGCTCAAGGACGGGGCCCTGCGACTAGGTGCGAGCCCACGGCCATGGGTCATTTTTGCCCGTTTTGCACCATTTGCTCATTCCGCTCCGGTCATTCTCATTCTTTTGGGTCCCTTAGCATATTCCACCCCCCATTACTCGGCAAATTTCGACGTTCGCTCGAGGGAATTGGCCCACGCTCAAGGACGGGGCCGTGCGGCTAGGTGAGCCGCCCAGGCCATTGGTCATTTTTGCCCGTTTTGCACAATTTGCTCATTCCGCCCCGGGCATTCTCATTCTTTTGGGTCCCTTAGCATATTCCACCCCCCCATTACTCGGCAAATTTTGACGTTTGCTCGGGGGAATTGGCCCACGCTCTAGGACGGGGCCCTGCGGCTAGGTGAGCCGCCCAGGCCATGGGTTATTTTTGCCCGTTTTGCACCATTTGCTCATTCCGCCCCGGGCATTCTCATTTTTTTGGGTCCCTTAGCATATTCCACCCCCCATTGCTCGGAAAATTTCGACGTTTGCTCGGGGGAATTGGCCCACGCTTAAGGACGGGGCCCTTCGGCTAGGTGGTGCGAGTCATTTTTGCCCGTTTTGCACCATTTGCTCATTCCGCTCCGGGCATTCTCAATCTTTTTTATCCCTTAGCATATTCCACACCCCATTGCTCGGCAAATTTCGACGTTTGCTCGCGGGAATAGGCCCACGCTCAAGGACGGGGCCCTGCGACTAGGTGCGAGCCCACGGCCATGGGTCATTTTTGCCCGTTTTGCACCATTTGCTCATTCCGCTCGGGTCATTCTCATTCTTTTGGGTCCCTTAGCATATTCCACCCCCCATTGCTCGGCAAATTTCGACGTTTGCTCGGGGGAATTGGCCCACGCTCAAGGACGGGGCCCTTCGGCTAGGTTGTGCGGGTCATTTCTGCCCGTTTTGCACAATTTGCTCATTCGGCTTCGGGCATTCTCAATCTTTTTGGTCCCTTAGCATATTACACCCCCCATTGCTCTGCAAATTTCGACGTTTGCTCGGGGGAATTGGCCCACGCTCAAGGACGGGGCCCTGCGGCTAGGTGCGAGGCCCCGGCCATGGGTCATTTTTGCCCGTTTTGCACCATTTGCTCATTCCGCCCCGGGCATTCTCATTTTTTTGGGTCCCTTAGCATATTCCACCCCCCATTGCTCGGCAAATTTCGACGTTTGCTCGGGGGAATTGGCCAACGCTCAAGGACGGGGCCCTGCGGCTAGGTGAGCCGCCCAGGCCATGGGTCATTTTTGCCCGTTTTGCACCATTTGCTCATTCCGCCCCGTGCATTCTCATTCTTTTGGGTCCCTTAGCATATTCCACCCCCCATTGCTCGGCAAATTTCAACGTTTGCTCGGGGGAATTGGCCCACGCTCAAGGACGGGGCCCTGCGGCTAGGTGAGCCGCCCAGGCCATGGGTCATTTTTGCCCGTTTTGCACCATTTGCTCATTCCGCCCCGGGCATTCTCATTCTTTTGGGTCCCTTAGCATATTCCACCCCCCATTGCTCGGCAAATTTCGACGTTTGCTCGGGGGAATTGGCCCACGCTCAAGGACGGGGCCCTGCGGTTAGGTGAGCCGCCCAGGCCATGGGTCATTTTTGCCCGTTTTGCACCATTTGCTCATTCTGCCCCTGGAATTCTCATTCTTTTGGGTCCCTTAGCATATTCCACCCCCCATTGCTCGGCAAATTTCGACGTTTCCTCGGGGGAATTGGCCCACGCTCTAGGACGGGGCCCTGCGGCTAGGTGAGCCGCCCAGACCATGGGTCATTTTTGCCCGTTTTGCACCATTTGCTCATTGCATTCTCATTCTTTTGGGTCCCTTAGCATATTCCACCCCCCATTGCTCGAAAAATTTCGACGTTTGCTCGGGGGAATTGGCCCACGCTTAAGGATGGGGCCCTGCGGCTAGGTGGTGCGAGTCATTTTTGCCCGTTTTGCACCATTTTCTCATTCCGCTCCGGGCATTCTCAATCTTTTTTATCCCTTAGCATATTCCACACCCCATTGCTCGGCAAATTTCGACGTTTGCTCGCGGGAATAGGCCCACGCTCAAGGACGGGGCCCTGCGACTAGGTGCGAGCCCACGGCCATGGGTATTTTTTGCCCGTTTTGCACCATTTGCTCATTCCGCTCGGGTCATTCTCATTCTTTTGGGTCCCTTAGCATATTCCACCCCCCATTGCTCGGTAAATTTCGACGTTTGCTCGGGGGAATTGGCCCACGCTCAAGGACGGGGCCCTGCGGCTAGGTGGTGCGGGTCATTTCTGCCCGTTTTGCACAATTTGCTCTTTCCACTTCGGGCATTCTCAATCTTTTTGGTCTCTTAGCATATTCCACCCCCCATTGCTCGGCAAATTTCGACGTTTGCTCGGGGGAATTGGCCCACGCTCAAGGACGGGGCCCTACGGCTAGGTGCGAGGCCCCGGCCATGGGTCATTTTTGCTCGTTTTGCACCATTTGCTCATTCCGCTCCCGACATTCTCCTTCTTTTGGGTCCCTTAGCATATTCCCCCCCCCATTGCTTGGCAAATTTCGACGTTTGCTCGGGGGAACTGGCCCATGCTCAAGGACGGGGCCCTGCGGCTAGGTGAGCCGCCCAGGCCATGGGTCATTTTTGCCCGTTTTGCACCATTTGCTCATTCCGCCCCGGGCATTCTCATTCTTTTGGGTCCCTTAGCATATTCCACCCCCCATTGCTCGGCAAATTTCGACGTTTGCTCGGGGGAATTGGCCCACGCTCAAGGATGGGGCCCTGCGGCTAGGTGAGCCGCCCAGGCCATGGGTCATTTTTGCCCGTTTTGCACCATTTGCTCATTCCGCCCCGGGCATTCTCATTCTTTTGGGTCCCTTAGCATATTCCACCCCCCATTGCTCAGCAAATTTCGACGTTTGCTCGGGGGAATTGGCCCACGCTCTAGGACGGGGCCCTGCGGCTAGGTGAGCCGCCCAGGCCATGGGTCATTTTTGCCCGTTTTGCACCATTTGCTCATTCCGCCCCGGGCATTCTCATTCTTTTGGGTCCCTTAGCATATTCCACCCCCCATTGCTCGGAAAATTTCGACGTTTGCTCGGGGGAATTGGCCCACGCTTAAGGACGGGGCCCTGCGGCTAGTTGGTGCGAGTCATTTTTGCCCGTTTTGCACCATTTGCTCATTCCGCTCCGGGCATTCTCAATCTTTTTTATCCCTTAGCATATTCCACACCCCATTGCTCGGCAAATTTCGACATTTGCTCGCGGGAATAGGCCCACGCTCAAGGACGGGGCCCTGCGACTAGGTGCGAGCCCACGGCCATGGGTCATTTTTGCCCGTTTTGCACCATTTGCTCATTCCGCTCGGGTCATTCTCATTCTTTTGGGTCCCTTAGCATATTCCACCCCCCATTGCTCGGCAAATTTCGACGTTTGCTCGGGGGAATTGGCCCACGCTCAAGGACGGGGCCCTTCGGCTAGGTTGTGCGGGTCATTTCTGCCCGTTTTGCACAATTTGCTCATTCGGCTTCGGGCATTCTCAATCTTTTTGGTCCCTTAGCATATTACACCCCCCATTGCTCTGCAAATTTCGACGTTTGCTTGGGGGAATTGGCCCACGCTCAAGGACGGGGCCCTGCGGCTAGGTGCGAGGCCCCGGCCATGGGTCATTTTTGCCTGTTTTACACCATTTGCTCATTCCGCCCCGGGCATTCTCATTTTTTTGGGTCCCTTAGCATATTCCACCCCCCATTGCTCGGCAAATTTCGACGTTTGCTCGGGGGAATTGGCCAACGCTCAAGGACGGGGCCCTGCGGCTAGGTGAGCCGCCCAGGCCATGGGTCATTTTGCCCGTTTTGCACCATTTGCTCATTCCGCCCCGTGCATTCTCATTCTTTTGGGTCCCTTAGCATATTCCACCCCCCATTGCTCGGCAAATTTCGACGTTTGCTCGGGGGAATTGGCCCACGCTCAAGGACGGGGCCCTGCGGCTAGGTGAGCCGCCCAGGCCATGGGTCATTTTTGCCCGTTTTGCACCATTTGCTCATTCCGCCCCGGGCATTCTCATTCTTTTGGGTCCCTTAGCATATTCCACCCCCCATTGCTCGGCAAATTTCGACGTTTGCTCGGGGGAATTGGCCCACGCTCAAGGACGGGGCCCTGCGGCTAGGTGAGCCGCCCAGGCCATGGGTCATTTTTGCCCGTTTTGCACCATTTGCTCATTCCGCCCCGGGAATTCTCATTCTTTTGGGTCCCTTAGCATATTCCACCCCCCATTGCTCGGCAAATTTCGACGTTTGCTCGGGGGAATTGGCCCACGCTCTAGGACGGGGCCCTGCGGCTAGGTGAGC
>JAAKBH010000622.1:0-145000 GCA_019776075.1 Amaranthus palmeri | reverse complement strand
TCATGAAACAACCGTCGGTTATGCACCACAATCCAATGGTGTGGCGGAGAGGAAAAACCGTACTCTACAAGAGATGGTTAATTCCATGTTATCCTACTCGGGTTTGAGTGATGGATTTTGGGGTGAAGCAATGTTGACGGCTTGTCACATTCTTAACCGAGTTCCAATGAGAACGAATAAGGAAACTCCTTATGAACTTTGGTACAAAAAGAAACCAAACTTAAGTTATCTTAAGGTTTGGGGTTGTAGGGCCATTGTAAGAGTGCCCGGCAACAAGAAAAAGACGCTCGGTGAACGTGGGCTTGAGTGCATCTTTATAGGCTATGCTATTCATAGCAAAACCTATAGGTTCTATGTTATAGAACAAAATGACTATATATCGATTCATTCGATTATAGAGTCAAGAGATGCCATTTTTGATGAAAATAGATTTTCATCATTGAGTAGACAAAGAAATCTACAAAGTTGTACCAATGAAAGTGTTGATGATAGTCAACAAAGTTCACTTCTAGATGTTGATGAAAGTCAACAAATAGATGAACTTGATTTAGTTGATCCTATCCCAAAACGGAGTAAGAGACAACGGAAAGCGAAGAGCTTTGGACCGGATTTCCAAGTATACTTGGTTGAAGGTGATAGAAGTGAAGTATCTTCTAGTGTTCCATATTTATATAATGTGGAAGGTGACCCATTGACTTATAGCGATGTTATGGCATCACATGATAGCGCTTTTTGGAAAGAGGCTATCGATGATGAGATGCAATCCATCATGGGAAATAACACTTGGGTGTTAGTGGATCTTCCTCCGACTTGTAAACCAATCGGTTGCAAGTGGATTTTCAGAATGAAAATGAAAATCGACGGTACTATTGATAAATTCAAAGCCCGTTTAGTGGCTCAAGGCTTTAGACAAAAGCACGGTATCGATCATTTCGATACATATGCACCGGTTGCAAGATTAACCACTATTCGGTTATTGGTAGCGTTAGCTACGGTCTATCATCTAGAAATACATCAAATGGATGTTAAAACCGCATTTCTATATGGGGAATTAGATGAGGAAGTTTATATGAAACAACCCGAAGGGTTTGTTTTGAAAGGACAAGAACAAAAGGTGTGTAAACTTGTCAAGTCTTTGTATGGACTTAAACAAGCACCTAAGCAGTGGCATCAAAAATTTGATGAAACTATTTTTTCCTTTGGATTCAAGTTGAATCAAGCCGATAAGTGTGTGTATAGCAAGTTTGATAGCCATGGTAATGGCGTTATCATTTGCCTATACGTTGATGACATGCTTATCTTTGGTACCTGTAAAGCACAAGTCCAAGAGACAAAAGACTTTTTGTCTAGATCCTTTCAGATGAAGGATATGGGAGAGGCTGATGTGATCTTAGGCATTAAGATCATAAGGCAACGGAACCGTATTAAGCTAAGTCAGGCTCACTATGTTGAGAAGATACTTAAGCGGTTTAATATGCTTGATAAAGCGCCGGTCTCTACTCCCATGGAACCGGGTATGAAATTTACTAAACATACCGGTCAACCAATTTCACAATTGGAGTATTCAAAGGTCATAGGATCTTTGATGTATGCTATGACTAGTACAAGGCCTGACATAGCATTTGCGGTGGGTAAACTTAGTAGATTTACTAGTAACCCAGGTCCCCATCATTGGATGGCGATAAGGAGAGTATTAAGATACTTGTTGCGTACCAAGGATTATGGTATTGCGTATAGCGGAGAACCTCCTATTCTAGAAGGATATTCTGACGCTAGTTGGATCACTAATGAAGAGGATAACTCTTCTACTAGTGGATGAGTGTTTGTTTATGGGGGAGGTGCCATTTCTTGGTCTTCTAAGAAACAAACATGTATAGCCGACTCTACGATGTCAGCTGAGTTTATCGTTTTGGCTTCAGCAGCTAGTGAAGCAGAGTGGTTAAGGAATCTCATGTTTGAGATACCTTTGTTACCTAAGCCTATATCACCGGTGGCAATCCATGCGGATTGCATGACGGCTTTAGGTAGAGCTTATAGTCAAGTATATAATGGTAAGTCTCGTCATATTGCTCTTAGGCATAGCCTAGTGCAAGGACTTATCATTAACGGGGTCATAACTTTTGACTATGTGAACACTAAGTTCAATGTGGCGGATTCGTTTACGAAAGCCATGAATAGAGACTCAATTGAGAAAGCCTCAGTTGAGATCGGTTTATGTCAGTAAAATCATTTGGGAAAGCCCAATTCACGCATGAGTAACATCGTGTCTGAATTCAATGTGGTAAAGTCCTCTTGGTTTTTGATAAAGCAACTTGTATATGACCCATCGTTGCTTTGTACCGTGATGGAATAAGGTAGTCGTCTTGAAAGTTCTCAAGATCAAGAGTTGAAGAGCTCTTGGTGTTATATCCACGTCACGGGGATATGTCTTATACGTAATGAGAACCTACCTATATAAGTTTGAAGTGTGGCCGCTTCAAGTAGTCAAGATTGGCATAATGACTATGATAAACTTATGAATTAGATACGGACACGGCCTTATAATGTGTCAAGTTAATAACATTGTGTTATTTGTTTTGTGTGTACTACATCTTCAAGTGGTCGGAAGGGTCATTTGATTCAATTCCTTATGGAAATCAATTCTGGCTCGATCACTTGTTAAGTGTGTTGTACTAGGCGTTAATTCAATCCGTAGGGATATTAGCGTTGATGCATGAAATGCATTATGAGTTTTGGTAAATGAGAAGCTTATTATACCCAAAATGGGGGAGGATTGTTGGACATTTAGTGTACAATAAATAATCCTGAGTATTTTATCACCAAGTACTACTAAGGTAGTGGGACAGTTTATAAGTCCGTAATATATCAATTAAAGCTATTCTAAATAGTGGGACAATATACGTATTAATTTACGTGGTCCAAAATAGGCTTTGAAAGAAAACACAAGAAAATAAGGGGCACCAAGTCAGTAGGCCTAAAGCCGACTCGGCGGTCCCCTTGATTTTGCTAAAGCCGAGTCGGCTTTAGCTCACTGGAAATCCAGTGTTTTGGTCAGTGGGTTTAGCCGAGTCGGCGATCCTTCATGTGGCCTCGTCGCCGACTCGGCGCTAGGCTACTGGAAATGTTGGTTTTGGTCAGTGAGTAAGCGCCGAGTCGGCGGTCCCTCTTATGGGCTCGTCGCCGACTCGGCGGTCAGCATTTAAATGTGACCGTTGCTTTTCTTCCCGTTTTCTTTGTGATTAATGCCTAGGATTCTTAATTTTCACTCATAATCTCTGATATTATTGCTGAGAATTAAGAGTAATCATGCCCATGAATGCCTAGAATAATGGCATTGATGTTTGATCATCAATATGATCTTTATGGGCATGATGCTAAAGGCTCCTCTATTTTAGTATAAATAGAGGACCTTGGGTGATAACTTTTCTACACCTTTTCTTACTCTTCTTCTGATTTTCTAAGTCTTTCTCATTTGTTCTTTGCATACAAAAAAGTAATTAACTTTTGTTAGTGCATTTCCACAACTTATAATTTCTCAAACACATTGTTATTTCGGAATACTACCTAAGTACTAAGGTTGTGTTGTAATCGATTGTATCTCATTGTGAATTTCCAAACGTCAACCCAAGTACCTTTGTGGGGGAAATATCACAAAAGGATAGTGAGTACACGCCTTCGATTTGTATCAAGTTTCCGGGTAACGTTCATCGTTACACAATTATCTTCAATTTATTTGTTACATTGTAATCATCTTGTAAGTTTCTTTTGTCATCAAACAAAGGGGTTTATACAAATTCCCGAGTTGTAATTTGTATTGTAATTATATACATCGTAATATATTCCACCCCCCATTGCTCGACAAATTTCGACGTTTGCTCGGGGGAATTGGCCCACGCTCAAGGACGGGGCCTTGCGGCTAGGTGCGAGGCCCCGTCCATGGGTCATTTTTGCCCGTTTTGCACCATTTGCTCATTACTCTCCGGACATTCTCATTCTTTTGGGTCCCTTAGCATATTCCACCCCCCATTGCTCGGCAAATTTCGACATTTTCAAACATCTTCAAACTCTAGACATATTTAAATTGAAGATCTTCAAACTTTCTGACAGATCTTCAAAGTTTCTGATAGAAATCTTCAAAGAAATCATCAAAATTTCTTAAAGGTATTCAAACTGTTCTTCAATTATTTGAATATCTTCAAACTTGTTCATCATAAACTCAAACTTGTTCATCTTGACTTTGAATGTGTTCATCTTGAATTTGAATATATATATATATATATATATATATATATATATATATATATATATATATATATATATATATATATATATATATATATATATATATATATATATATATATATATATATATATATATATATATATATATATATATATATATATATATATATGAACTTGACCTTAATCTTTGAAAAATATCGATTTCTAATTTATTTTCATTATGGCTGACAATAAATCCGCGACTAACGTAGAGATTAACACTTTGGACCAAAGATTTCCCCCTTTAGCCCCTTGTGACCAAGTATTAACCACTGAAGTATCTCAAAGTGACTCGGATGAAAGTAGTGAAATAAAGATTACCCCTCACTTTGAATCAATAAAGACTGGGGAGTCATCTGTTTCCCCTATATATGTCGCGGACAAACCACAAGTCGTGCCTTGGGAAGTGAGCGTAGCTTTTTTGCTCAACTACTTGCCAAGAATAAATCCTGATCTAGAGGGGTTATTGCTTGTAGATACTGGAAAAATGGATGGATCAAGCGAATCTTCTAGCAGAGAAAGCGCGGTGTGTCCTCCACCACCATTCTACATCCCAAATGGAGGTCCTCTGAACTATTTTGTCGACTTGACGACAAAGGGAGAGTTGGAGAAGAACAGGGAAGATATAATGCACAAGTACGGCATCCCTGATGATTATAATTTGTTGGTGCCGGGGAACTATGATACTACTAGGTTTCCCCCACCCCACTGTATAGCAGTATATTTGCTGGTTTTTGAGTTAGGACTTAGGTTTCCTTTACACCCATTTTGTAGAGAGGTGTTAGAACTGCTAGATGTTTCGGTACCAGAGTTGTACCCTAATGCTTGGTGTTGCATAGTTGCCTTTTTAATATGCAAAGTTTTGGGAGTTCCCCCTACCCTCACAGCCTTCAGACATATCTTTAGGGCGAGGTTGTGCAACTCACAACAGCACGGTTGTGGATGGGTAAGTTTTACTCATCGTCGCGGGCTGAAGATAGTCCACGACTTGCCCGACAACCAGAGAAACTATAGGACCAAGTTTGCTTATCTATATTGTTCCAAGGAATGGAACATTAAGACCAAATTTGAAATTAACCCGAAATTATCAGTTTTCAATAATGGTGTACCGCGGTGTTCTGTATCTGACGCGGTAATTATAGAGTATGCTAAGATGTTTGTTCGGTTGGATCGGAAGCCATATAACGTCCAACTTAATTGGATTCCATCCCCGTTTGAATTAGCAAATGAGGATTTGCTTTCCGCGTTTCAAATCAGCTTGTCCATTGATAGGAGTAAGAATGCTTTTTTTCTGAATTTATCTAAGTTTGTATACTTGTATTCTGATGACTTAACTTGTTTTGTAGGAGTCGCGAAAGAAAATTTGAAGAAAAAACACCCAGATCTAATGAGGAAGTTTTCGATGATGCGGTTTGCCAGCGGGCCTGCTCAAAGGCCAGCAGACAAGCCGTTACCTGATACCCCTAAGGTAACTTCTGAATACCTTGTAATTATTTAATTTCATTGTATTAACCTTCTTTTTCACAGGACGCGATATCGACGACCAAGGGATTGGATGACGTGCCCTCAGAGGTTGAAGCACGTAAACTTCTGGAGGATAGGAAGAAATTCCATATCCCGGATGAAGATAAGAGGGTTTACCCTTCTGCAAAGGGAGAAAAGGCCGCGGGAAAGGCCGAGAAAGTTGAGAAGAAAAAGAGGAAGAGGGATTCCTCGAATGAGAGTGCTGCTAAGGAGGTAGCCGCGGAGGTTGTCAAAACTGCGGTTCCTCACTAGTAAAAAAAGTCTCATTTGTTAACCCCTATTTGTATCTTTTGTTGAAATAAAAGATACAAATAATATTTTTTGTATCTTATATTTTAACAAAAGATACAAATAAACCTTATTTGTATCGCGTGTATAAAAAATGGATACAAATAATGATAATTTGTATCGCGTGTATAAACAAGGGATACAAATAATGATTATTTGTATCGTGTGTATAAACAAGGGATACAAATAATGATTATTTGTATCGAGTGTATAAACAAGGGATACAAATAATACTTATTTGTATCGTTTGTTTAAACACACGATACAAATAATCAATTATTTGTATCGTTTGTTTAACGCACGATACAAATAGGGGTGAAAAGTTCGGACTGCGGTTTGGACTTTCATCGAAACCAAATCGAACCATATTTAATTCGGTCTCCATATTTTCAGACCAACACCAAACCAAATTATTTTCTAGACCGAACCAAATCGAACCGCAATATTTTTTTGTAGACCGCACCGAACCGAATTGACCGAATTAAGCAGTCTACTCAAGAACATAAACGACATGAACGAAAAGAACATAAACGAAAACAATAAACGAAATCTACTCAAGAACATAAACGAAATCTACTCGAACATAAACAACAATATTCGAAATGAAAACAATAATCAATATATTATAAACAACATAAATCAAAGATTAAATCTACTCAAGAACATAAACAACATAAACCTTGAGCCACATAAAAAAAGCAAAAAACCTACTCAAGAACATAAAAAAAGAAAAAATAAAAAAAAAAAGGAAAGGGGAAGACTTAGATGACGCCGGCGAACTGGGCAGTTGACGAGAGTTGGGATGCCGGCGAGCTGGGCAGTCTTGAAGCTTCTAGAGAGAATGAGAGAGCTTGACGGCGCCTTGGGCTTGGAGTAGGGTTTTCAAAATGAGAGAGTAGAGAAGACTATGGAGTACTGGAGAATGAGATTATGAGAGAATAGAGAAGACTTGTTGTGTTGACGGCGCGCCTAAGGGTTTTCAAAACTTAGGGTTTTCTAATGTTGGGCCTGGGCAAACTTGGGCTTATTCCAAAATCTACATATTTAATTTCACATAATTTCGGTTTTCGGTCTAACATTTCGGTGTTCGGTTTGTTAAAATCTCAAACCTAATCCAAACCTTAATATTTCGGTTTTTGAATTTTCAAACCTAATCCAAACCAAATTTTAAAAAAACACCAAACCATATTTGTTATTCGGTTTGGTCTGGTTCGATTTGCGGTTTTAATCCGAATAAGTTTCACCCCTAGATACAAATAAGATAAAACTGTACAAATTCCTCCGCTTTGAAATTAGAGGCGGCACTCTACGAAAACATATTTTCTAATTTCTTAAACCGCCCAAATTTCTTCATCTTTATGCTTCCTCCTTCAAATTCCTTCACACGGTTCCATTAATATCCTCTTTTTCCTCCCATTTCTAAAATCAGTTCGTCAATGCTTCTTCAACCATGGCTGTTGCTTGTTTCTTCAATGCTTCTTCAGCACAGAATGGTAAGAATTAATATCTTCTTAGTCACTTTTCAATTTTATGATTAGTAAATGTTCAATTTGTGTGAATCTATCGTTGTTCTTTGTTCCAGTTTGGATTTTTTGTTTTTAGTTGAATTCGTCTGTAGATTTGATGAGGATTTACAATTTCAGTTCTCATTATTCAGTAATGCGTGAAGCCATTTAATTTGTTGTTAAAAAAATTGAATTCTAGGGTTTGTTGGGGCTTGTTAAGATAGTAAAAATGACGAATGTTTCTAAGTTTTTTTTTGGATTTCAATAGATGTTTAGGTCTATTTGTTGTTGACTTGTTTTTATCAATTAAAATTCTAGGGTTTGTTGTTTATACAATGTCAAATTTCAATAGATGAGATCCTTAAAGTGTTCCCTTCGTTTCTCTGTACTTATCATCTAGGTATTTATCATTTGCAGCATAATTTAGAATATAAAAATAATAATCAGATTTAATAAATACACATTTTGTGGGCACAAATGGGTTTGAATTAGTGCATTTTATATGAGAATTGATGAAATGAGGGGATGAAAGTACAGATTTCCATGTTTTTAACACAGATTTGAAAGGGGTTAAGGAATTTACTAGGTAATGTTGTGAGGACGAGTTCTTGAGGTAATTCAATAAGGGATAGAGGATGGTTTTTGGATGATTGAACCTTTCTTCAACCTTCGTTTCTTCCTTTTTCTGTACCTTTCTTTTTGATTATTTTAAGTGTGATGTGAGTTGTGAAGGATCCGGATCCGATGGTATTGGTGGTGGATTTGATGGTGGACATGGGTTTGGATTCGGGTTTGGTGGTTGGGATTCGAATAATGGAAGCGATGGTGAAACTACTACTGATTTGTATTTCAGAAAATGATTGAAGCTAATCCTGGAAATTCTCTTCTTTTGAGTAATTATGCAAAATTCTTGAAAGAGGTAATTTTTTCTTTTTGTTTTTTAAATTCTGCATAGTTGATCTTTGCAGAAATACTTCTTTTATATACTTGAGGGTTTTAATCAAAGTTTTTGAGAAATGTGATTTAAGTTCCTTCAACTATAATATGAAAAATGAGAACTTGAGTTTGTGTATTGAATTAAGAAAAGGAAAAATTACCCAGAATAATACGTTCTTTCACTAATTTTCCAAGAATAATATGAACTTTCAATTAACCACCAATAATACGAACTTTGACATGCATTTTCCGCTGGCATACATGACCTATTTATAACCAGTAGTACAGGTCTTTTTTTGACCGTTGCTCACAAGTTTCAACCGGTAGTACGAACTTTCAATTAACCACCAATAATACGAGATGAAACCTGCTGACCAACGGTCAAAAAAAGAACTGTACTACTGGTTATAAACTGGTCATGTATGCCGGCGGAAAATGCATGTCAAAGTTCGTATTATTGGTGGTTAATTGAAAGTTCGTATTATTCTTGGAAAATCAGTAAAAGGTCGTATTATTCTGGGTAATTTTTCCTTAAGAAAATCTCTTTTAGCTTAATTGATTTGTTAAAGTTAAACAATGAAGTAAAAATATGTTGAAAAAACCTCTGACAAATTGGCATTGGATTTGTACGCCTAACATTTTTGACACTAAAAATTTATAACCCCCATTTAGTATATTCTTATTTGACTATTATTGTATTTTAAACCAATTCTTTTTTATTGTTACTACCGATTTTAATTCCAAACGATGAAGAATAGAAGCAGTGCAAAAATTTCCATAAAATGGATTCCTATTTTTTGTCTCTCTTTTTTCTTCATTGGCATGTGGTTCACTAACAGGTTTGAATCATTCATTCAACATCTTTTTTTTTTTTTTTTTTGAAGTTGGGTTGATGTAAAATTTTTTACCCATTTGATTTGATCTTGTAAAAGATATCTACTGTTAAATTGAAGTTATACTAGCTAATAAGATGTGGGTTTTGATTGTAATGATCAATTTTTTTTAAAGGTTGTGGGAGCCACCAGAATCTGGGAGCAAATTGATTTTAAGTCATCAACAGAATGAAGAGCTTAAAGTTATTTGTGAAGATTGTGGAACTAAAAAGGTATTAAGTTTGTAATTTTGTTATTATTTTTTTTTTGGAAAAATTGTGATTTATACATAGAAATCTGAATCTGAGGTAATAGTCGACTTATTGAGAGTTTGTAATTTGAAGCAGAAACCTGGTAAAGATAAAGATGTAATAGAGGAAGTAAAGAAAACCCATGAAGTAATCAAGTAAGATTTGATGGCAATTGGTCATGAATCATGATACATGAATTTGTTAGTCTTGAATGGAATTTCAGAAGAGTGTGTATATTTGTTTAGGTCATTGGATAAGTCAGTTTCAATGCTTCAAATGGAATTGGCTGCTTCAAGAAGTTTTGATAAACATGTTCACCCTAAGGAATCAGCTGGAACAATTACTCAAAATGAACCAAAGAAAAAGGTATGTACAAGTCCATTTTAGGATGAAATTTCGTCGATTTTGTGTGCAGCCATTTCATCTGTTATGTGGAGCTTGGTATGTACAAGTCCAATGCCAATTTGTACGGATTTTGATCAACTTAAAAAAACTTTCAATATGTGCGGGCTCTAAAAGAATGACGTTCTTGCCCAATTATGAAAAGGTGAACGTTTTTTGTATGGACGCGTTAATGAAAGTAAGTTTTTCAATTGTTAGTCGTGAAGTTTTGGATTGAAAACATGTAGGACATCTATCATCGATTTCTGACAATTTCAAACACTCATCTGCTGGTCTAGTGACCGTAATTGGAGTGAAGTATGCCTCTCCATCAGCTGATTCTAATGTAATATCCGAGATTTTTTTTAAAAAAAAATAATAATAATAAAAATAAAATAGAAAAATAAATAATTTATAACTTGAAATAAAAAAAATAAATTTAAGAAACATTGTTAAAAAAAAAAAAAAAGAAGTCTCACGTTTAAAAAAAAAAATTAAATACAAATATAATAAGATAAGATAAATGAAACCCAAAAATTTAGGAGAAGTTTTAAAAAAAAAAATAATAAAATAAAATTTGAACTAACAAAAATGTTTACACGGTTATCTTTGTTAAAAAAAAAATTGAATTAACAATCAAATTTTACACGGTTACTTAAAAACAAAATATTTAACTTCCTCCCCATCATACTATCTACTAATACAATAAGAGAATCTAACACATGTCAACTATACAAGAGAGCTTTTCCCTCCAAAGAAAACTTTCCAAATAAATACTCTATCAAATGCACACTTTGTCAACTTTTAATTGAATTTAATGTTGACTTTTTTAATCCGTAAAATACTAAGGTATTTTTTAGAGTAATCTCGGTGATCAAATATTAGTCTACAACATTAATTCTTTGTCCAAATCATGTGTCTTATTTCTTTAAAAAAAACATTTTTAAAAAATGTAAATACCTTTGTATTTGAATAATTTAGCATTACGTTTTAGTCACATTAGTATTACATTTTAACAACAAGTTTATTTTCAAACTATTTTTTATTTTACATTATTTAGCTCTTTACAATCAATTTTTTATTTTACATTATTTCTTTGAAAAGAACATTTTTAATGAACGTAAATACCTTTGTATCATACTATCATATCATATCATACTATCTATCATACTATCTACTAATACAATAAGAGAATCTAACACATGTCAACTATACAAGAGAGTTTTTCCCTCCAAAGAAAACTTTCCAAATAAATACTCTATCAAATGCACACTTTGTCAACTTTTAATTGAATTTAATGTTGACTTTTTTAATCCGTAAAATACTAAGGTATTTTTTAGAGTAATCTCGGTGATTAAATATTAGTCTACAACATTAATTCTTTGTCCAAATACTGTGTCTTATTTCTTTAAAAAAAATTTTTAAAAATGTAAATACCTTTGTATTTGAATAATTTAGCATTACGTTTTAGTCACATTAGTATTACATTTTAACAACAATTTTTTCAAACTATTTTTTATTTTACATTATTTAGCTCTTTACAATCAATTTTTTATTTTACATTATTTCTTTGAAAAGAACATTTTTAATGAACGTAAATACCTTTGTATTTGAATAATTTGATATTACGTTTAAGTCACATTATGATTGCAAATATTATTACAAGTTAATTAAAAAAATAGCTACAGTGTATTTTAAAATTATTTTTAGAATATATTTTAAATTATTTTATACATGTTACATTTTTAAAATTAATTTTTATACATGTTATATTTGTATGGAAAATTACTTTAAATATCCTAACCTTAGTCGATTTGATTCTAAAAATTTCAACTTTTGATTAAAATTAAAAAAATATAAATTTTTGGATAGTCTCATTTTAAAGCTCTGGACTCTGAAGTAATTTCAAAGAGAGTGTATCTATTGACATCTCAATTCATTTATAGTTTTACGTATTTCATCTCTGAAATGGTTCGGGTCAGAGTAGTCTAGGTTTAAAGACAAGTCTATGTTCAATTAGGGGTGAACACGGTCCGGTTTGGTCTGGTCTGACACTAAAATCAGACCAAACCAGAAATTTCGGTCTGGAAAATTTCCAGACCAGACCGGACCGTTTAAATCACCAGACCGGACTGGACCAAACCGTTTTACAACGGTCCGGTCTGGTCTGGTCTACGGTTTTTCATTTTTAGAGTTTTATCCAAATTAATACACGTATTTATGCAAATATTTCACACATACAATTAATAAATATAATAATTTGTAATTAGTTAATAGTATTAACATCATTCATGTATATATAGCTATATAAAAATAACTACATCTTAAAATATCTAGGTAGCAACTTAATTTTTTAAATACAAAATTATGATTTTCGACCCTAAAACGGTTTGCGGTCCGGTCTGGTCTGAAAAATAAAAAACCGAGACCAGACCGTAAACCGTAATTTAGTTTGAAAAAAAACCAGACCAGACCATTTAAACCATAGACCAGACCAAATATTGAAATTCCGGTTTGGTCAGGTTTGGTTTACGGTTTAGACCAAACTTTGTTCAGCCCTATGTTCAATCTATATTTTATTTTACATTATTTAGCCTACAACATTAACTCTTTGTCCAAATCATGTGTCCTATTTATTTGAAAGAATATATTTAAAAAATGTAAATAACTGAATAATTTAGTATTACGTTTTAGTCACATTATGATTGTAAAAAATAATACAAGTTAATTAAGAAAAAAAACTACAATGTATTTAAAAATAATTTTTAATATATTTTAAGTTATTAAGAAAAAATAACTACACTGTATTTTATAATAATTTTTAATATATTTTAAGTTACGTTCTGGTATTACGTTTTAGGGACATATTACTCTTAGTTTTTTTCAACGTTTTTAGAACCCTTTTAATAGTTTCAAATTCTCACTCTAATTTTAGATGTAATATAGTTCTATTATGCGAACTAAAATGAAAACTAGAATGAAAAATTTTCCATTTTAGCTGGCATATATGTTCAACGATTTGAGCTAGAGATTTAAACGGTGTAAGTAATACTACAGAAATTCGTGAATTTTCTTATTAGATTCTTAAATTAACAATTGAATAGTTAGGGACCCTAATGATCGTGAAGTCGTGATCAACATTCTCATAAGGTGTATAAACAAGTTCATTTATCAAATACATTCTTTTAACTTATTTTACCACTTAAATCAACTAATTCCATCAACTAGAGGTGTTCATTCGGATCAACAAATTGATTTCGGTCAGGTGTTTCGGGTCGGTTGAAAATCGGATTTTGTTTTCACATTGATTTTTACACAATGGTAGATCCATTTTTAAGTCGGGACAAATCGGGCTTGGTTATAAAGTCGGGTGTCTATCGGGTCATCATGTCTGTTTTGAACTCCTCTACCCTCAACAAAATAATGCTCAATTTTCTCTTTTACCAAACACTCTCTTTGTTAGATTTAAAATCACATCATAATGTACATTTACTCTTGCGATAAGAGAATAAACTCTATATAAGTTTGTGTTATAACCAAGTGAAGATATCAAGCAAATACTCTATCTTAGATGTTAAAAACAAATTATTTATTACTTACAAGATTTTCAGGTGATCCGTGCACGGCACGGGTAAATACCTAGTTCCTAAAATAACTCCCCATTAAACTCAATCATCTTTCCCACTTTTTCCTAATTATATTAACCTACCTCATTTTTATACTGATAAACTAAACTGTTTTTCATATTTGATATTTCTCTAAATCAGTTTTCTCTCTTCTCATTCTAATTCTTTTTCTCCCATTCACCATTTTTCTTTCTTTACACCTATTATATATCAAATTCTTTTTGATCTCCATTATAGTATTTTCATTCTTTAAATATCATATAATACAAATTCTAAACTATAATCATACTTTAAAGTCAAGATCTTAAAAGAAGTTTGATATGAGCATACATTTATATTCTAGGGCTCTTTTCACAAGGTAATTTTCGATGTCCATCTATTTAGGATTATCCCGTTAGTATTATGTGCTATGTGATATTAATGTGTTTAAATGGGATGTTTGATTTTTATATGATATTATTTTTGTGTGACATTATGTTTTACCATTTATCTTGAATATTATTTTTGTCAAACCTTGAGTTTAAAAATTATTTATTTTAATAAAACTTGTATTATTATTTTAATAACCAAGTTTGATATGGTTTTAAATTTGAAAGAAAAATATTTTATCTTATTATTTTTTTTGGAAGTTATATTATTATTTTAATTATGGTTTTAAAAGACAATTTGGGTCGAAAATGAAATACTTATGATATTAATTGTTATCACCAAATTGATGTTAAGAAGTTGATATGAGATTTCAGATGGATATTCCTGAAATATAATTATTGAGAAAATTTACAATCATTTTACATAAAATGCATAATGTGATGTTTGACTATATGTTTATGTGCTCACGATTGATTAATAAAATATATTAAATCACGTAAAGTGTAACGATGGGAATGAAACTCTTATATTTGTTGTGATCCAAGTATAAGAGTGATGAACACGTTGCCCTGTTTGGTTAGTATAGCTGCCGACAGGTTATTATTATTATTTTTGATGCTCGATACGATTTTTGGTCTTCCTTCTATTTGTTGTGATCCAAGTAGAAGGGGTGTGCACACTAGGGTTACCTAAGACTACTCTGCTGGCCTTGATGAATTATTTTGGGGTGACGACCTCTTGATGAAGTAGGTATAGGGGTAAAGCCTCGGCCTACTGGCGTTGTCGTTCCCTCAAATTAAAATTGGATATATGTGTTGTCATCATTAAATATCAAATTAATTAATTGGTTTATGTTTTATTTTATTTTATACTCATAAAATTTGATATTTAACTCAGCTTGATAATATTTTATTTTTCTACAATTATTTCAACTCAATTATATTTTATTTTCATAAATTATTTTCAAATTAAACTGTTTTACGGGATGGAGTTGGAATTACTCAGTTTATCTGATTTTGGGAGTTTTTCCCTTGTTTTCTTGTATTCTTATTTTTGCAGGTTATCGATCGCGTGGGGATCGTAGAGTGAGGTTCACCTAGGAAAATAGTTTTATTAGTAGTCACATCTCAGTTAAAATTTCACTTCCAGTTGTAAAATTGTGTAGATCTTAAATTGTATAGGATTATTTTATATAGTTGTTTAGCCTTACATTTATTCCTTATCAGGGATAGATGTGGCGGTAACACTTCCGTGATTAGGCTTTGGTTTATGTTTTCCTTAAAAATCTTTATTAAAATTTGGCCTAATTATGGGGTTGTTACATCTAAAGACCCTGGTATCAAGGTCAAATCCTTTGTATCTGATAAATACAAAGATCAGCTTAGTTTTGCTGCCTTATGCTGATGCAAACAGAATAAGGTTAGGACTTCTATCGTCTGTAATACAAAATTATGAATTTTTCCATTTAAATTTTCGTATCATAGGTTTAAAAAAAAGAACCAGTAATAACTTTAATGCCTTTCTGATGAATGCAAAACCTCCGTCCATGCAAGTGAAGTCGATAGAAAATATTGGTACTACTAATGTTTGTAATGTTTGCTCATTTTTGGTCTTGTTTTTTTAGCGTGTCTAGTCTCTTGTATTTTTACTGGACCTTTCGCTGATTTAGGCCTTTCTAGTCTCTTATTTTAATTTGTTTTGGTTTATTATTTGTTTTGAAGGATTATATTGCAAGATCAAACACATATAGCCAAGATAAAATAGATGAGGTTCGTGAGCAATGGCCAAAGTACTTTAGATTGAACTTTTTATTAAACTAAATGTAATTTTAATTTCTACATGTAATATATAGTAGTGTACTATATACTTTTCGATCATATATATATAAGTGTAGTTGTGAATGTTATGTAATACAATATTTTTTAATTAATGTATATATTATTTAATTGTATATTATATATATTATAGTCTCGAATGACTTCTATAGATATATATTATATTAATAATCCCGTGTCGATATAGATATATAAGCTATATATGTTTTTTTAATTTTAAAAAAAGTCATTTGTATCTAAGGTTTAAATAGGGGGATACAAATAACTGGGTTATTAGTATCGCCTGTTTGAAACCTAAGATACAAATAAGGGTTATTTGTATCGCGTGTTTCAAACAGGGGATACAAATAACCTATTATTTGTATCGCGTTTTTCAAACAGGCGATACAAATAAGTTGTTATTTGTATCGTGTGTTTCAAACATGCGATACAAATAACCCTTATTTGTATCTTGGGTTTTTAAGCGATACAAACAATATGTTATTTGTAACCCACTTGTTAGTAACCCCCAATATAAGATACAAATGAGCTTAAAAACAAGAGGCCTCTTACAATGAGACCTTCTGAAGGAGAGCCATCTGCTCCTAAGAAAAAACAAGTCCCAGGCACGGGCAAGGAAAAGATTGATGAGACCATTCATCCTACTGAGCCGGTAAAGGAAGTTTCCTACAACCGAAGGGAGGTAGCACCTTTTAACCCTACCCCTCCCTTTGATGAGCTCGGTTACAAGGGGATGGTGACCCGCTTTAACAGGGCTTCAGCTCAACTTGTGAGCCAAGTTGATGTCAGCAAATTAGATGAAGTACCCCCTTTGGATAGGGTTCGACAATTGCAATCATCAGCTGCTGAGGTAAATAATACTTTGATTTTATTCAAGTTTCTTTTCTTGAGGTATTTCTGACATAACTTTTCCAACAGGTGTTCTTGCGTTTGTCCTATGAGCTGAACACATACCGCCAAGCCGCGGTTGGCAGAGAAACCTTAGAGGTTCTGACTGCTCGATGTGATGAGCAGAATGAGGAGCTTCACAAGCTGCGGGAAGAACTGGGCGACCTTCCTGGTTTGAAGGAGAAGGTGGCTAAGGTTCATGAGCTGAAGTCGCGTCTACAGAAGATAGATCAGTGGAGGGAGTACGCGCTACAGCAGTTGGAGAATTCAGTGGGCAATCTTGACAAGGCTACCAATCTTTCCGCGACTCTGGGACACGGAATAAGTGATCTGGTTGATGCCTATAATAAGTTTGACTGCCAGACCTTATTCCTACAAAAGCAGGTTGAGGATGACGTGGTAAAGTTCAACAAGCTGTTGGAAGAAGCACGGGTACATAAGCTGCGTTCAAAGAGGCGAGGCAAGAATGCTCGGGATTGGCTTACATCTGACGATCCAGAGGCCGCGACATTCTTGGATGGATTGACGAAAGAAATGATGGACGCCAGTGCTTTGATAAGCTTTGAACAATTCAGGCTGGCAGCTGAAGAAATGGGTTTGGACTTTGAGGAGCTCAAGGTTAAGGCCGCGGAGAAGAAGGATAACGCCCTTGCCAATCTGGCTGAAGAGCTTGAGAAGGACTCCGCGGTTCTTATAGATCCTGATTGGGACACCAAGGAGAGGGAGGAATGGCTGAGGAAAGTGAGTGAGGAGACCGAGAAGGAAGCCTTGTGCTTAGATCTTGAGAAATTGACTCTTACTCATTCTCCCATGCCTGAAGTTCCGCGGAACTTGGCGGTGTCAAAGATTGAAGATCTAAGTCTTGAGCTTTCTGGCCTGATCATTACTGAGGGGAAGAACCTTCAGCAGTTAAGGAAGAGTCTTTCAGAGATTGAAGCTGAGCCTTTTGATGTCGAAGAGTTTATTGACTTCAATCTTGAAGCTCAAGGTCCATCACCCGATGCCGCTGCTGCTGCTGACCCAAATGACTTTGTAGACACATTATGATGTACTCCGTTTATTAAACAATTTTTGTGATGATTGTAAACATAACAATTCTTCTAAGTCCGCATATGTCGCGGCATCAACATTATCATTTATGCAAATATTTTTCTGTATATAATTCTGATATGCATGCCTTTCTAACGTATATCGTGATTTGATTATTTCTGAATGATTTGTGATGTATTCCGCGGCAGCTGCTTGAGACTACAATTTATTGAGCCCCATACTTAGAAAAATTTTGATTAGCATGTTGGGTCCGACTTATCGATATGACGACTTTTAAAGGTAATTTTTTAACTTAGAAAATAACTGATTAAGGGACCAAATTACCTGGTCCGACTTATCGATATGACGACTTATTAATGTTTTCAATACTTTGAATATTTTTGAGTAAGGAACCCCTATTTTGGGGTCCGACTCATCGACTTTGCGGATTGGCGTCCCTAAAAAGCTGAATTTAAGACGATATGCAAAATGATTTATTTACCAAGTACGTCTGGTAAACATATGATGTAACATCAAGTACGTCTGATGTCAAATATATGAGAAGTAGGACCTATTTGCCAAGTACGTCTGGCAAACTTGAGTTGTAACATCAAGTTCGTCTGATGTTTCGGAAATTTCAAGATCAATAACTTATAACTTATCAAATAAGCAGATATTTGAGATCAATAACCAAAATGAAATAGATAATGTTAAGAAAATACTGATAATGTTAAGAGAATACTGAAAACATTCTAAATGTCTAGAATATTAGGAAAATACTGGTAATTATAATGATGTCACGGATAATGATACTTCTGAAGATGTGCTGATGCGGATGATGTTTGATTAGTAGCCCCTTGCATATTGGCTTAAATGAAGAACTTTTTCAAGTGATCCCCATTCCACGGCCTTTGGAGCTTTTTGACCTTCATGTCTTCTAATTCGAATGTGGCTGGTACCACGATGCGGATGATTTTGAATGGACCGTACCAGTTAGCCCTAAGTTTACCTTTTTCAACAAATTTGCCCGTAGCTTCGACTTTCCGCAACACAAAGTCTCCTTCTTTCAACACCCATGTCTTAACATGACGATTGAAAAGCCGTGTCATGCGCTGTTTTTGAGCTATGGACCTTAAAAGCGCGTATCCCCTTGTCTCAGGAAGCAGGTCGAGGTTTACCCTTTTTGCCTTAACATTATCATCATGATTGTAGAAAGTGATTCTTGTTGAAGGCATTCCAATCTCAACGGGCAATACAGCTTCTGAACCGTAGACTAGAGAGAACGGAGTGTGGCCTGTTGCCTCTTTCACGGTTGTGCGACTAGCCCATAGAACTCCAGTTAACTCCTCATCCCAAGTGCCTTTTGCTCCCTCGATTTTCTTTTTGATGCCGTTCAAGATCTCCTTATTTGCGGATTCAACTTGGCCATTAGTCTGAGGCTTCGAAACGGAACTGAAGCGGATTTGAATGTCGAACTTATTGCAATAATTGTAACGGTCCGGTTTGCGTGAGCCGGATAATCATATGAAAATATGAATCCGGTTCACCACTGGACACTTAGAGGGATAATTCTCATCCAAGATCGTTAACGTTCCAACGATAAGGGTATATAACTACGCATAAAATAAAAACATATAGTAGCGACAGGTTTAACATTCACGATACAACTTGAGAACCCAACGGCCTCTACTAACGTAACGTAAAACGAACTAATCTTAATTCATTACACAAAAGTAAATTATTTCTACTATGATTATTATTACATAGAACGCGGTCTTGGGTGACGTGATCCTAACTTCCACCTCACTCCAATTCCCACCTGCAATTAACCTGCTAGTCGTCGATTGACAACGGAAGCAAGTTCAAGGAAAAACAATCCAATACACGTCAGAGACATCATACAAAAATATCAACAAGTGGAAAACAAACCATGTGTTCATCCTAACATGCAAAGGCTCTAAAATATATTTATTCAAAACCCCAACTTGAAACGTTGCCCGTCCTATTCGGGTCGTCCAAGTAATAATCCATTTCATTTGGAGGAATACACTTGGGAGAGCTAATCCCAAGGCAACCACCGACCTAAGACGTTGCCCGTCCTGTTCGGGTCGTCAAAGGTTAAAGTATGCATACCCCCATGGTGACCGTAATGATCCAAAACTGCCATGGGAACAAAATTTATATAATCCATTCCAAAATATTAACCCATTGGGATAACCCAAAACATCCATCCTCAATTTCCAAGTTAAACTTCTTTCAAATTATTTGAGGTGTCTAATCCTTATGTGAGTCACAATGCAATATTCAAGAATGAAACAACACTACTTGCATAACCACATATAATGTATGGTCTAAGCGTGTACCTTTAAGCAACAGCAAAAACGACAATTCAAACGCAACAGGAATTTCACCCTCTTATGAATCGAGGTCCTATCAACAAACACACAAAACGAACACGTATTAGAACGTGTTTTCACTTCTAACTCATTCCATACTACTATTATATTAATAAGACTTAGTAACTTTAATTGATTTCATTAAATTTCAAACAAATCAAAAGTCCGCTTTAAACCAGAAACTTAAATGGCTTTTTCGGACAGTTTAGAAAATTCAAATGAAAAATCCGACTTCGCCATTGCGTCCGGAACGCATCAATTACCTTGGACACCAATTTTCAGAATTTCTAAAATTCGTTTACTATTTTTAATTATTTTAGGCGTTTAAACAACTTTTTAATATTCCGATTTATCAAAGTAACACAAAAGACATATCCTATTTATGGGGATGTGAGGCGTCACTTTCCGGGACAGCTATGGCTGTCCGGAAATTCGTGCCATGAAACATCATCGAATTTCGATTAATAATTTCATAACTAAGACAATACCGAAAACCGAATCGTAAAACAACACAAATTCAATTTCTTAATACACAATCTCTTAACAATTTCAACCATCCAAAAATAAAACTATTTCTTACGTAAACTCTTACATCATCAAACATGAACCATTCAAACACCAATAATAACTTTAATTAATAGAATTCAATATTTGATCGTTGTACAAATCGATTCATCGTAAACTTTGGTAGAAATCATAAACCATATGATTCCAATCTCATATAAAAATAAATCCAATCCCTTAAACAAATTAATTTTTGTCAAGGAATTGATTCACAAAAATTATAAATCATGAAAGTTTATATATTTTTATTCACACCACTCAACATCTCTTAACAAATTGAAATTTTGCTAGAGATATTAAGCCACAACAAATAATTTTCTTTTAAATATCAAGAGATTCTATTCTCATAACAAAACTATAATTTGTTAAAGAATATAAATTAAATAAGAAACTTAACACAATTGTATTAATCCTTTTAACAAATTAACTTTGTTAAAGAATTATACATTTAAAAATTACACAAAATACTCAATCCTCCAAAAGTCATAGGATTTCATCATAATTCAAAAGAAAGAAAATATAATTTTCTTCAAAAGAGAAAATATAATTTTAACAATTGAACTCCACTTACCCTTGGATAATAGATTGAATGATCACAAAGTTTTTTTTTTTTTTTTATATACTAACCGAAATTTGAAGAAAAAGAGAGAAGTTTTCTATTGTTTGATTTGTGAGCAAGTGCAAATGAAGAACAAGATGAAGGTTTACACCAATCTAGCATTTTAAGAGATAATAACAACCTTCTATCTTCCTTAACCCCCATCATAAAACACAATTACACCCACATTAAGTGAGGAGTTACAAAACTCCTCCAAAACCTTCCATTTGGCCGGCCACTATTAAGAATAATCATAATTAATTTTTTTTTTTTTTTTTTTTTTTATTTTAATTAATTAATTACTCCAAATGGGATTTAATTGTCCAATTTGAATTTTTAATACTCATAGAAATATTAAATCAGATAAATAAAAATAACTTATTTTGCGGCAAAGGTCGAGAACGTTTATCACATATCGACGCACTCAAATTCTTATACTGAATTAATATTATTTTAGTTTAATTTCGAATATTAATTTAATCAAAATTCACGGGGTGTTACAGACTACCCCCCTTAAAAGAAGTTACGCCCTCGTAACTTACAAGAAACCGACCAGCACACAACACAACACAACATATACAAATCAACACAACACATCATATAAAAAAAAACCTAAGTCAAAGAAGTTTATTCATACGCGCGCGAAATTCCTATCGCCCTCTACCCCCCTTAAAGGAGTTACGTCCCCGTAACGCTACGAGCCTGAAAGAGTTGAGGGTACTTTTCCCGCATAGAGTCCTCGGTTTCCCAGGTAGCGGCTTCACGCTCGTGATTTGACCATAGAACTTTGACCATCGATATATCCTTTCGTCGAGTACTACGAACTTTCTTGTCTAAAATTCGGACTGGCCGCTCTGAATAGGTCAAGGATGAGTCCAACTCTAGAGGTTCGGGATCTAAGATATGGGAGGCAGCAGCATGGTACCGTTTTAATTGGGACACATGAAACACATCATGGACCTTCTCTAAGGTATTTGGAAGAGCTAACCGATACGCCACTTTGCCTATACGTTCTAAAATCTCATAGGGGCCGATGTAGCGAGGGCTTAACTTTCCACGAGCACCAAAACGCACCACTCCGCGCAAAGGTGACACGCGAAGCAAGACTTGATCTCCCACGATAAACTCCTCAGGTCGTCTTTTTAGATCAGCGTAAGACTTTTGACGATCTTGAGCCGCTTTTAAACGATCCCGAATCATCTTAACATTCTCGGTCATTTGGAGAAGCAAATCGGGACCCAAAGTAACAGATTCGGTAAAATCATCCCAATAAACTGGACTACGACAGCGGCGTCCATACAAAGCCTCAAATGGGGCCATCTGAATCGAAGACTGATAGCTGTTATTGTAAGAAAATTCGACCAAATCCAAATGTTCATCCCATGACCCTTGCCACTCCATGGCGATAGCTCTTAACATATCTTCTAAAATTTGGTTCGTGCGCTCTGTTTGTCCATCAGTCTGAGGATGAAACGATGTGCTATACAGTAACGTAGTACCCAACGCTTGTTGCAAGGTCTGCCAGAACTTTGACAAATACCGAGTATCTCTATCAGACACAATAGTGCGGGGCACACCGTGATACCGTACAACGTACTTAATATAAGCTCGGGCTAGTTGCTCCATCTCCCAACGACAGTTCATAGGAATGAAACATGCTGATTTAGTCAAACGATCGACGATAACCCATAAAGTATCATTCCCCGCCTTTGTTCGAGGCAAACCCACAACAAAATCCATAGAAATATCATCCCACTTCCACACCGGAATGTCTAAAGGTTGCAGTAAACCGCCCGGTCTTTTATGTTCGCTCTTAACTTTTTGACAGGTTAAGCAACGCGATACATACTCAGCAACATCCCTTTTCATTCCCGACCACCAGAACATCAACTTGAGATCTTGATACATTTTATCCCCACCCGGATGAACTGAAAACTTTGTACAATGGGCTTCATCCAAAATGCGTTCCTTCAAGGATGTTTCTCCCGACGGTAGGCACCATCGACCTTTAAATCTCAAACTCCCATCTTCATGAACCAAAAATCCCTCTGCTTTACCTTCTCGAGCCTGTTCTTTTAACTTCAACAACTTCGGATCTTTATTTTGAGAAGTCAAAATCTCCTCGAAAAACGAAGGCCGAATGACTAAGGCGCTCAGACTTTCCTTTAATTCTCCCGTGCGTACCACTTCCAAATTTAACCGGGCAAAGTCCCGATGCAACTCCTCTATTCCACTCAACGCAGATAAAGAATGTTTCGACTTTCTGCTTAAGGCATCGGCTACCAAGTTCGCTCGCCCCTCGTGATACACAAACTCCAAGTCATAGTCCGCCATCAGCTCTAACCACCGACGTTGTCGCATGTTCAAATCCGGCTGAGTATAAAGGTACTTTAAACTCTCATGATCCGTATAGATTCTGCACTTAACCCCATATAAATAATGTCTCCAAATCTTAAGAGCAAACACAATTGCAGCCAACTCCAAATCATGAGTAGGATAATTAACCTCATGAACTTTTAATTGTCGGGACGCATAAGCGATCACTTTACGTTCTTGCATCAAAACACATCCCAACCCCTTCTTCGATGCATCACTGAACACCGTGTAATCCAGCTTAGGGTCAGGTAGAGCAAGAACGGGAGCCGAAGTCAACCTTTCCTTCAAAGTCGTGAAAGCATTTTCACACTCATCAGTCCATTCAAACTTCTTATCCTTTTTCATCAAGGAAGTCATAGGTCTGGCGATGCGCGAAAAATCCTTGACAAAACGACGGTAATATCCCGCCAAACCTAAGAAGCTTCGAACTTCAGTGACATTCTTCGGTGAGGACCAATTTCGAACCGCCTCCACTTTGACCGGGTCCACCGAAATACCCTCCTTTGAGACGAAATGACCCAAAAACGACACCTTTTCCAACCAAAACTCACATTTCGAAAACTTAGCGTACAACTTATTTTCACGCAAGGTTTGCAAGACCAATCGTAAATGTCCCTCATGCTCGTCTCGGTCCTTTGAATAGACTAGTATGTCATCAATAAAGACGACTACAAATTTATCCAAGTATGCACTAAATACCTGGTTCATCAAACACATAAATGCGGCTGGAGCATTTGTCAACCCAAAGGGCATTACGGTAAACTCAAAATGTCCGTAACGTGTCCTAAAGGCCGTCTTATGAATATCCCCTTCAGCGATCCTCAATTGGTGATAACCCGACCTTAAATCGATTTTTGAAAATATCCCAGCTCCCCTCAACTGGTCAAACAAATCATCTATGCGAGGTAACGGGTATTTGTTCTTAACGGTCACTTTATTTAGCTCCCTGTAATCAATGCACAATCTTAAGCTGCCGTCTTTCTTTCGCACAAACAAAACCGGAGCGCCCCAAGGTGATACACTTGGTCGGATATAACCCTTATCCAATAATTCCTCGAGTTGAGACTTCAATTCCTCCATCTCCTTTGGGGCCATACGGTACGGAGCCTTTGAAATTGGTCCCGTACCAGGCACCAAGTCTATCGTGAAATCAATTCCTCTTTGCGGCGGCATGCCAGGAATCTCCTCAGGGAAAACATCCATAAATTCATTTACCACCGCGACATCGTTAGGATTCACCTCCTTCTTTCCTTCCTGTATGATGTGACACAAATACAAAGGATGTCCTTGTCTCACCAGTTTATGTAATTTCAAGAGCGATACTAAGTTTGTTTTAGGCCCCTTAGAAAACTTTCTATATCTAACGTTTTCCCCATGTGGTCCCACCAGTAACACTCTTTGCTCCTTACATTCGAGGGTTGCTTTGTACCTTCCTAACCAATCCATTCCTAAAATCACTTCTAGGCCCTCCATGTCTAACACATACAAGTTACTAGGAAAAACAACCTTCCCTATCTTCAAGGGCACATCTCTATACAGTCTATCGCAAGTATATAATCTCCCAGAAGGGACTGCTACGGTATAAGATACGTTTTCAAAAACTCCTAAATTCAGTTCGTCTATCTTACTTCTCGCCAGGAAAGAACAAGTTGCACCCGAATCAAACAATACATTAACAGCTACAGAATGGACGGTGAACGTACCTGTGATCACATCTGTTGTTTGGTCAGCCTCCCTGGAACTGACCGCAGATACCCGTCCACTAGCTGACAGAGCGTTCAATCCTCCCCCTTGATTTCCCAGACGTGGGGTTCCTGAACCCTCAGCCCGATTGCCATCCGAACGAACTTGTCCCCCATTAAACTGTCGTTGAAACCTCTGACCATTATGACCCTGATTTTCTCCCCCAGTTGATCGATTTCCTTGCCTCCCAAAACCCATCTGGTGTTGAGGTCGGTGTTGTTCCCCCAGCAGACGACTTTCACTTCCCTTCTTTATGTAGCACTCGTACTCCCTATGTCCTTTCTTGTGACAGAAATTGCATTCGACTAAATTTCCTTCACAATCCTTTCCGGGGTGGTTTTTCTTACACCTCCTACAGAAATACTTCCTTTCCTTCCCATCCCGATCCAGTAAGGGTTTCATTGGTCTAGCTTCTCCCCTGAATCCGGGATTTACACCAGAATTGTTCCCTTGAAAGTTACCAAAAGTTTTTGGTTTCTTCGAGTGGAAATTTACAGGTGCCCCAGAAGCCTGTCCTAACAACTCTTTCCTCTTCTCTGTAAAACTACCTTTCTCCTTTTCTTTCTCCTTCCTTAAAATGTTCCCTACCTGAGCTGCACGCTTGTACATCTGCTCTAACGTGCTGTAACGATCACTTTCAATATGTTTTTGAATATCGAACGATAACCCCAGCTCAAAGCGTTGCATTTTCTTTTCTTCAGTGGGTACATCATCAGGACAATATTTGATGTACTCCATGAACTTATGGTAGTATTCATCAACAGTTAAACTACCCATCTCAAATCGGGCAAACTCATTCGACTTATCCTTCCTCACATGCAAAGGATAAAATTTCTCCCGCATAGCTTTCTTAAACATATCCCAATCAAAGAATCCCTCAGCTTGTTCTATTAAGCCCGCCTTACTATTCGCCCACCAATAGTCAGCTTCCCCAGTCAAATAAAAAGCTGCCTGATTAACTTTCAGTTCTTCCGGGCACTCTACGACATCAAAAAGTTTGTCAAACTCTCTTAACCAATGTTCAAGTTCTGATGGTTCTCCCTTACCATCAAAAGGAGATGGTTTATTCTGGCTAATCCTCTTGCTCATCTCAGAAGCCTGTTCAGACAGAGACCTCTCTTGTGGAGCACTAACCCCGGTTAACGCCTTTACTAAGCTCCTTAAGGCTCGGCTAGTTCCATTCTTAGCTAGTCTTTTTCGGGAGAGAGGAGGCATCTTCTGCAACCAAAAGAAAGGTACTAATTACCACGCGTTCTAAGGTCCTAAAGTTTTTAAGGAAAAGGTGTTTGGGATAAATTAACATCATAAGTAAATACTTACACATACACACATTCCATTGTCTACAAGTATATCATAATTCGTTGTGGCTAAAAGAACACTCAAATTTACCATGCATAACTTAACAAACAGAGGAAGAACAAAAAGAGGGCACTCAAATTAACTAAAAATAAAACTTTATTGATACTGTTTATTATGACAACTTACGCAAAGCGTTTTACATTATTCAAAAAAAAGATAACAACTACAAAGATAACAAAACAAAAAGTGAAATAAGAATTCAGTACAAAGCATCCATAAAATCAGCAGACTCATTATAATTAGATATGTCGAAATCTTCATCATCCCCGTCGTCTCCGGAATCAGAACTAGAGCTCGAGTATCCTCCTTCGGATTCCCAGTCGCTATCCGTGGGGCTGCTTACTAACATCTCTTCCTCTTCCTCAGGTTCTTCCTCACTTGAAAACTCCCTTTCAGATTCAATCCTAAAGCCATACAAATCATAATGGGATCCCCAATCCTCCCTCTCATCTTCACTAAGATTCCCTATAGGACTTAATGGTTCCTGTTTAGGGTTTTGCATCTCATAAACACTCCCAAGTTGTGACCTGAGGTCTATCACTGGAGGATCGGATAGGTACCCATCTTCTACATGCTCCATAATAGTATCAGATTCCTCCTTAACATGAAGTTCTCCCTCTTCCATAGGTTCAGCCTCATCCTTACATTCTTCCTCTTCTTCTTCCTCCTCTTCCTCGGGGTCTTCCTCTTCTTCCTCGGGGTCTTCCTCTTCAACACCCTCATGCCCTTCTCCTCCTATGAGTCTGATTTGGGAGTTAATTCCATTGGACTCCCTCGGGTTTACTCCTTCCACCCTCCTTGATTCAGATAGTTGGGTTATCCTATCTAGATCCATTTGTAGGTCGAAACATATTCTATTAACCTTTGTTCTAACCATAATCATTCTTTCCCTATAATCTCTTAAGCTCTCTCCATCCCTAATTTTCCATATATCGTTGTTCGAAACTTCCCTCCATGCAGTTTCAGGGTCCAACCTCGGTGCATTGTTAGCTTGGTTAGGGGTATGTGGGTCCATCGGGGCTTTTCCCTTGTCCATAATCCTGAACATATGCATAAACGGATAGTAATTAAAAGATTGACAACCGAAGTCGCCTAAACTATTGTAACATTTTAATGGTTCCCACACAAGCATACCCATAACACATCACAAGACAGTCAATTTTAAAACGATGGTCCCACCCCGTCTCTCTCTACTAAGGTCAAAAATATTCCTTTATCTATAAGGGAACGTTGGCTCTGAAACCAATTGTAACGGTCCGGTTTGCGTGAGCCGGATAATCATATGAAAATATGAATCCGGTTCACCACTGGACACTTAGAGGGATAATTCTCATCCAAGATCGTTAACGTTCCAACGATAAGGGTATATAACTACGCATAAAATAAAAACATATAGTAGCGACAGGTTTAACATTCACGATACAACTTGAGAACCCAACGGCCTCTACTAACGTAACGTAAAACGAACTAATCTTAATTCATTACACAAAAGTAAATTATTTCTACTATGATTATTATTACATAGAACGCGGTCTTGGGTGACGTGATCCTAACTTCCACCTCACTCCAATTCCCACCTGCAATTAACCTGCTAGTCGTCGATTGACAACGGAAGCAAGTTCAAGGAAAAACAATCCAATACACGTCAGAGACATCATACAAAAATATCAACAAGTGGAAAACAAACCATGTGTTCATCCTAACATGCAAAGGCTCTAAAATATATTTATTCAAAACCCCAACTTGAAACGTTGCCCGTCCTATTCGGGTCGTCCAAGTAATAATCCATTTCATTTGGAGGAATACACTTGGGAGAGCTAATCCCAAGGCAACCACCGACCTAAGACGTTGCCCGTCCTGTTCGGGTCGTCAAAGGTTAAAGTATGCATACCCCCATGGTGACCGTAATGATCCAAAACTGCCATGGGAACAAAATTTATATAATCCATTCCAAAATATTAACCCATTGGGATAACCCAAAACATCCATCCTCAATTTCCAAGTTAAACTTCTTTCAAATTATTTGAGGTGTCTAATCCTTATGTGAGTCACAATGCAATATTCAAGAATGAAACAACACTACTTGCATAACCACATATAATGTATGGTCTAAGCGTGTACCTTTAAGCAACAGCAAAAACGACAATTCAAACGCAACAGGAATTTCACCCTCTTATGAATCGAGGTCCTATCAACAAACACACAAAACGAACACGTATTAGAACGTGTTTTCACTTCTAACTCATTCCATACTACTATTATATTAATAAGACTTAGTAACTTTAATTGATTTCATTAAATTTCAAACAAATCAAAAGTCCGCTTTAAACCAGAAACTTAAATGGCTTTTTCGGACAGTTTAGAAAATTCAAATGAAAAATCCGACTTCGCCATTGCGTCCGGAACGCATCAATTACCTTGGACACCAATTTTCAGAATTTCTAAAATTCGTTTACTATTTTTAATTATTTTAGGCGTTTAAACAACTTTTTAATATTCCGATTTATCAAAGTAACACAAAAGACATATCCTATTTATGGGGATGTGAGGCGTCACTTTCCGGGACAGCTATGGCTGTCCGGAAATTCGTGCCATGAAACATCATCGAATTTCGATTAATAATTTCATAACTAAGACAATACCGAAAACCGAATCGTAAAACAACACAAATTCAATTTCTTAATACACAATCTCTTAACAATTTCAACCATCCAAAAATAAAACTATTTCTTACGTAAACTCTTACATCATCAAACATGAACCATTCAAACACCAATAATAACTTTAATTAATAGAATTCAATATTTGATCGTTGTACAAATCGATTCATCGTAAACTTTGGTAGAAATCATAAACCATATGATTCCAATCTCATATAAAAATAAATCCAATCCCTTAAACAAATTAATTTTTGTCAAGGAATTGATTCACAAAAATTATAAATCATGAAAGTTTATATATTTTTATTCACACCACTCAACATCTCTTAACAAATTGAAATTTTGCTAGAGATATTAAGCCACAACAAATAATTTTCTTTTAAATATCAAGAGATTCTATTCTCATAACAAAACTATAATTTGTTAAAGAATATAAATTAAATAAGAAACTTAACACAATTGTATTAATCCTTTTAACAAATTAACTTTGTTAAAGAATTATACATTTAAAAATTACACAAAATACTCAATCCTCCAAAAGTCATAGGATTTCATCATAATTCAAAAGAAAGAAAATATAATTTTCTTCAAAAGAGAAAATATAATTTTAACAATTGAACTCCACTTACCCTTGGATAATAGATTGAATGATCACAAAGTTTTTTTTTTTTTTTTTATATACTAACCGAAATTTGAAGAAAAAGAGAGAAGTTTTCTATTGTTTGATTTGTGAGCAAGTGCAAATGAAGAACAAGATGAAGGTTTACACCAATCTAGCATTTTAAGAGATAATAACAACCTTCTATCTTCCTTAACCCCCATCATAAAACACAATTACACCCACATTAAGTGAGGAGTTACAAAACTCCTCCAAAACCTTCCATTTGGCCGGCCACTATTAAGAATAATCATAATTAATTTTTTTTTTTTTTTTTTTTTTTATTTTAATTAATTAATTACTCCAAATGGGATTTAATTGTCCAATTTGAATTTTTAATACTCATAGAAATATTAAATCAGATAAATAAAAATAACTTATTTTGCGGCAAAGGTCGAGAACGTTTATCACATATCGACGCACTCAAATTCTTATACTGAATTAATATTATTTTAGTTTAATTTCGAATATTAATTTAATCAAAATTCACGGGGTGTTACAATAATCCACGGTGTGCTTACTGATGAATTGCCTTCCATTGTCCGTGATTATAACCCTTGGTATGTCGTATCTTGTAATGATATTTCGCCATATGAATTGACACACCTGTTTATCAGTAATGGTGCTCAGAGCCTCTGCTTCAACATATTTTGTGAAATAGTCGATAGCCACAATGATGAACTTCTTCTGCCCTTTGGCTGGAGGGAAGGGTCCGAGAAGGTCCATTCCCCATTTGTCAAAGGGTAGAGCGGCTTGGATACTGGACAAATAGTTGGAAGGCTTTCTATCTATCTTGGAGAAATATTGAAATTTTTCACAGCGTTTAATCACATTCTCCGCGTCTTGCCTCAAGGATGGCCAGAAATAGCCGCTTCTTAAAATTTTATTTATCAATGTACGGGCTCCCTGATGAATGCCACAGCCTCCTTCATGTATTTCGCGGACTATGTAGTTCCCTTCCTCAGGGGTCACACACTTTAGCAATGGGTGAGTATAAGATTTTTTGTATAAGGTGCCTTCGTATACTTCAAACCACTTAGCTTTCTTCTTTAATATTTCGACCTGGATAGGATCTTCAGGTATAATATTGTGCTGTAAGTATTGGATGTAAGGATCCATCCAAGACTCTAATCTATCCACTGGATACATCATGAGGTTGATGCTCGGGTTTGGCAGGACTTCCCACACAATGTCTCTAGCCGCGGTTGTTTCAGCCGAACTGGCGAGTCTTGCGAGGGAATCTGCCTGGGCATTTTCAGACCGTGGGATGTGAGTTAAGGTGAACTTCTCAAACTTGGCGATGATATCTTTAACTTGGAGTAGATACATTTTCATGCCTTCATCTTTTGCCTCGAATTCGCCATTTACTTGACCCAAGATCAGCTGGGCGTCAGAGTAGGTAGATAAAACTTTAGCCCCGGCTTCATAGCATATCTTAAGCCCCAGCAAGAGAGCTTCGTACTCGGCCTCATTATTTGAGGCTACAAATTCGAACCGAACGGCTCTTTCCATGCGTGCCGCGGCAGAGGATATAATTAGGAGCCCCGCTCAACTTGCAACTTTAGTGGAAGAGCCATCTACTTATAACTTCCATTCCTTATTGGGGTCCAGAGCGGTTGGAATGGTAGTCTTAGCAATGAAGTCGGCCAAGGCTTGGGCCTTAATGGTTGTACGCGGCTCGTATCCCAAAGTCGGCCAATTGATTCGCCCAATCGAAGATACGGCTAGATTGATTCCTTCCTTCCAATATTTTCTTCAAAGGTTGATTGGATCTGACAATCACTTGGTGTGATTGGAAGTAGGGTTTCAGTTTTCGACTTGCCATTACAACAGCATACAGGACCTTCTTGGATTCGGTATAATTTTTCTCCGAGCCGCGATATGCATGACTGACGTAGTACACGGGGAGCTGGACTTTTTCCCTTTCCGTAATCGGTACCCCCGAAAGAGAATATTCGGATACGGAGACATACAGTATTAGAGTCTCTCCGTCGAGGGGTGATACCAACTTAGGCAGGGAGGCCAAGTATTCCTTAATTTGATTGAAGGAGTCCTCGGCTTCTTTTGTCCATTCTAACAGCGTCTGCTTCAGCGTTTTGAAGAAGTGAGAGCACTTGTCAGTTGATTTTGACATGAATCTGCTTAAAGCCGCGATGCAACCGGTCAATCTTTGGACTTCTTTGACTGAGGTGGGAGATTTCATGTCCATTATGGCTTTGATCTTATCGGGGTTAGCCTCAATACCCCTTTCATCTACTAGGAAACCGAGGCACTTGCCTCCCGTTACCCCAAATACGCATTTTTCGGGGTTGAGCCGCATCTGATGTTTGCGTAAAGTGAGGAATGTTTCCCTTAGATCCGCGGCATGATCTTTCGCCTGTTTGCTTTTCGTGATCATGTCGTCCACGTATACCTCCAGATTGCGGCCTATCTGGTTTTCGAAGACTTTGTTTACCATCCTTTGGTAAGTTGCTCCGGTGTTCTTTAAGCCAATGGGCATGACCTTATGCAGTATACCCCGGCATTGGTGATGAAGGCCATATGAGGCTGATCTTCACGGGCCAAAGGGATTTGGTGATACCCTGCGTTGGCGTCCATGAAGCTTAACAAGGCATGGCCGGCGGTAGAATCCACCAACCGATCTATCTTGGGCAGCGGATAGTCGTCTTTTGGGCAGGCTTTATTGAGATCTGTGAAATCTACGCACATCCGCCATTTCCCGTTTGGCTTTTTTACGAGGACGACGTTGGATAGCTAATCCGAATATTTGCATTCACGGATGAACCCCGCCGTAAGTAATTTTGCCACTTCCTCTTTCGCGGCTTCTATTCTTTCTTTTCCTTGGTGACGCAGCTTCTGCTTCTCTGGTTTATACCCCTCTTTGATGTCGAGTTTGTGGCACATTATATCAGCTGGAATACCTGGCATTTCTTCTACCGAATAAGCGAAGATATCGCGGAACTCAGCTATGGTTGCTAAGACATCGCGTCTCTCTGCTTCGGGAAGGGTTTTGCCAATTTTTACCTTCTTCCCTTCGAACATCTCGACCTCCTCATGCTGCTCTGAGGGTCGAGGTTTGGCGGGTGTATTGGTATCCTCTGTGTAGACGGTCATAACGGAAGAAGGCTCTAACCGTTCTCGTTTGGAGAGGACCACGGAGATAGGTTCCTGTTTAAGGGTGTTGATGAGGCACTTTCGAGCCGTGACCTGGTCTCCTTTTAATATCCCCACTTTACCATCATCTTGCTCAAATTGGAGAAGCAGCTGATGTGGGAGAATCGCGGCTTTGAGCTCGTTGATGAGGGGGAGCCCCATTATAGCATTGTAGGGGAATTTCAAATCAACCACGGTGAAGCGAACAGGTGTGGTTTTGCAGCAATCTTTTTCTCCCACTCGTACTGGTAGGATTATGGTGCCTAATGGGAGAACTTGGTTTCCACCAAACCCTATTAGCGGTTTATCTAGCGGCTGCAGATGTTTCTCCTCGAACTTCATTTGTCGGAGGCATTCCATGGTAATGAGGTCAGCCGTGCTATCGGCATCTACCAAAACCCGCTTGACCTTCATTTACCCGATCTTTATTGAGACAACCAACGGATCAAAATGAGGCTGTTAAAGTTGCTGAGATACCGCGGCATCAAATTTCATGATGGGACCTGGCGATGAAGTTTTTGGTGGTCCCATCAGTAAGGTGTGGACACTGTCTTTCGCAGCACGGACAGTAGGATATTCCTCGGAATAGCCTCCACAGATGACGTGAATAGTCCCTTGGGTGTTGGAACTTTCCCTCTTGTTATCTCCCCTCTTGGGAGACACTCTTCTTTGACGCCAGTTGCGTCCTTCTCTTTCATTTTTTTTGTCTCTCTTGACGACGTATCGTTCCAGTTTGCCCTCGTCGGTCAACTGGTATAACACCTGCTTGAGTTCGCGGCATTGGGCCAAGGTGTGGCCGTGTTCCTTATGGTAGTCGCACCATAAGTTAAAGTTTCGTCTATCAGAGGGAGTAGTAGTTGGAGGCGGAACCGGTAGATCATCTCTAATAGCGTAAAAGATGTCGCGACGATTCATGTTGAACAGGAGATCGTTGCCACGATCCAACAAGTTACGTGTTTTGGAACCCTCTTCCGCGGAATATACCTGCCTCGACCGAGGTGGTCCCATGTCGGAGGGGTCGGGGCGTCGTGTCTGGTGGCCCCTATCCCTTCTAGGAGCGAAGTCTTCTCTATTTTTGGAAGGAGGTCGCGGAGGTAATTGGTCTCTCCTTTCCGACCTTCTTTTCTTCGGATCCTAGGCCTGGCATATATCCAAGGCCGTGACATAGCTTTGGCATTGCTTCATTGCCTCGGCATACGTTTTCACTTGGCTTTCCACCAACTGAAATTTCAATTTTTGAGCCCGCATGCCGTTGATGAGGGCACTTAGGGCGACGGATTCTTCTAATTCGGTGACCTCCAACACCGCTTCATGGAATTTCTTTATATAGGAGGATATTGACTCTCCTTCCTGCTGGGTGATACTTAGCAGGTGGAAGTTTGATTTCTCCTGCCTTCGGGAAGCAACGAAGTGGCAGAGGAATTTATCTTCGAGTTCAGCGAAGGTACGTATGCTTCCGACTGGAAGTGAAGTGTACCACGTCAGCGCAACTCCGGACAAGTTGATTGGGAAGTACTTACATAACAGAGCCGACTCCGCGGTATAAAGGAGCATCAAGTTCTTGTAAGCCATGATATGTTCTACCGGGCCTGTGGTGCCGTCAAAGGTCGCCATATTGGGCACCTTTATCTTCGCGGGATTCGGGGTTGCGAGAACCTCGGCGGCAAGGGGGGAGTTTATCTGAATAGAGGCCTCTGGTCGGACTTGAGGTGACTCTTCGATGGGCTTTCTTCCCAGGTCCGGGTAGTGACTAGAACCAGTATAGGAAGATCTTCTTCGTTCTTCTCGCTTTTTGTCAATCAGCGTTTGAACAGGGTTTGACTTTTGCCGCTTTGTTTGAAGGAAGGAACGGGCATCGTGAGAAGCGGTTTTAGGTCTTTCGTCACGAGAGGCGGCTTTAGATCGTTCTTCCCGTGAACTGCTCCTAGTACGGCTGTCGTGTTCCGGAATATCTCCCGTCTCCTTTTGTTCCTTCTGCTAGAGCGGGAAGTGCCTGTGTTTCCACTTCGGGACCCTTGAGGGGTCGGTTGAGGTTGTGGATTGATTTGCTCCTGTAAATGTTTGATTTGATTTGCCATTTCATCTACGGTCTGTCGTTGGACCGGAGTCTGGGCAACAACGTTACGCAGTGTGCAAGTAAGTCCAGATCACGACGGGTCACGGCCTGGTTGTTGGCCTGACCTGCTGAAGTGTCTGTATCAATACTTTGCACGGTAGCGGTTTGAGTAGTATTCTTTTTGGGAGCCATGACCTTTTGATCGATATCCCCACAGACGGCGCCAAACTGTTTCTGCGAAGAAACTTGAATTAATGTCAGTGCTCGGAAACCACATGAGAAGGAAGTGGAGAGGAAGTTGAACCACTTCTTTGTTGATATGGAACGGTTTCGCCTGCAGTTTCTACTTGCACACAAGTTAGCCTAACCCGGGATGTGATCTCCCGGAACGGCTCTCCGACGCTCAAGTCAGATCGCGGAAATAATAAGATCAAAAAAATGAAAACTAGAAGGTAGGGATTGCAATGGTTATGAAGGATGATGATTTAGGATGAATTGGGAGATCACAATAGGTATTTATGAATGGATGTTTTGCAGAGAATCAATATGAGATTGTTGGGTTCGTTGTGGAATAAATCAGAAGTTATCTATTTAACTCCTGAAGAATGGCTATTTTTAGGAGATAATGGGATAATGGGAGATAATGGGATAATGGTGGCTATTTTTAGAATTTGGGTGGTTACTTGCTTGGTGATCAAGTAAGGTAGTAAGGGAATCTGAAAGTCAAGGTCAACAAATAATAAAGAGTGTACAGATGACACTATTAATAATAAATTAATTAAATAAATAACATAAATAAATGCTATCATGACACTTATATATATATTTAAGAGTCATTTAATTCCATTCATACAATTAATTTATTATTATCTTTGTTTATTTTTTACAAATTTAAATTTTTTCTTAAGTAACATAATATTGTATATCTCTCAGATACAAATTTAAAGAGATGGAATAATAAAATTAAATAGTCTTTAACAAATACTCCTAATATATAAGCAAAACTCCTTAGTATTCAGCATATGTTCTCTTCTTTATTTGAGTTACTAGATAATGGGTGTATAATACACGGTTTTATTAAATTTTTTGACATATTTAATTTCATTAAATTAAAAATTAAAATTTATGACTTTATATTTTAATCATCTCATAATATCCTATACTCATTTAATAAATAACATAATAAAGGTTAAATAAATAATTGAAAGAAAATAAAATAAAAATATATGATTTTCTAATATATTAAATGACATTACCTAAAAAGTAAAAAAATTAATCAATATTGATAATATTATAGTCATAATTAAAAAATAAAAATGTCAAAGATAAAAATATTAGTAAAAAATACAATGACATTCATTGAATTTTAAAAAGCGATAAAATCAACAGTGTTTTGTTTTAGTAATAGCTATAGTTTATAGATAGATATATTAGAGGTAGATTTGTTAAAAAATAATGTCATTCTTAACAGCTAGAGTGACGAAAGCAATGACAACAATAAAAATGGACCACACTTGTCTTGATGTATAACTTGGAGTGCACGATAAGAACCAATAAATAAAATAAGGTGGATAATTAACAAATCATGTATCCAATTTCTATATGTCATTTTTCTTCTGTATATTAATATTATCTCAAATCAATATATTTATAGTTTTGTAACTTATTATCATTAGTTGTAAATCAATAGTATTATTAGCAATAACCCAAAACCCAAAATGAGTTCCATAAAAAATGAAACTCCTAATACTAGAGAAGCTGAACTAAAAGCATTTGATGAATCAAAATTAGGAGTAAAAGGGCTTGTAGATGCAGGTGTTTCAACTCTTCCTTCAATATTCATCCACCCAGATTCTCCTTATTTTAAGCCTCCCATAATCACTAATCATGCTAGCTTTCATATTCCAGTGATTGATCTTTGTAATTGTAATGGGAATAATAAGAGAAATCTGATTTCGAAGATTCGAGAAGCATCAGAAACATGGGGATTCTTTCAAGTTGTAAACCATGGGATTCCACACCTTGTTTTGGAAGATATGTTGAAAGGAGTAAGAGGGTTTTTTGAGCAAGATGATGGACTTAAAAAAGAGTATTATTCAAGAGATTATGCAAATAGAAAGTTGACTTATAATAGTAATGTTGATTTATATTCTGGACCTGCTGCTAATTGGAGAGACACTTTTGGTGTTATGATGGCTCCTAATTCTCCACAACCAAATGAATTACCTCCCCCTTGCAGGTATTTAATTATATTATACTTGTATATATTCTATATTCTAGTGTAAAAATATGTTGAGGATCTGATAATGGATGTGGATGTGTAGGGAGATATTAATTGAATATTCAAGACAAATGATGAAGCTAGGAAAATTGTTATTTGAGTTATTATCAGAGTCACTTGGGTTGGAAGCAGAGTACTTAAATGAAATAGGGTGTAGTGAAGGGCTAAATGTAACAGGACATTACTATCCAGCTTGTCCACAACCAGAATTAACATTGGGAACCTCAAAGCATGCTGATAATGTCTTCTTAACAATGTTGTTGCAAGATCAAATTGGTGGTTTACAAGTTCTTCATCGACATCATTGGGTTGATGTTCCTCCTACTTCTGGAGCCTTAGTTGTTAACATTGGTGACCTTTTGCAGGTTTGCTTCTTTTTTATTTTCTTTTATTTTTGATTAAACTTTAGGCTGAGCCTGAGAATATATACTATATATGCAATCATGCATACAGTGATTATTGTTTATTTGTTGCAGCTGATAACAAATGACCGATTCAAAAGTGTGGAACACAGAGTACTTGCAAACAGTAAAGGTCCAAGAATATCAGTGGCAACCTTTTTCACTACATTTTTCATGGAAACATCTAGAAAGTACGGACCCATCAAAGAGTTACTATCAGATTCAAATCCACCAAAGTATCGTGAGACTACAGTCAAAGAGTATTCTGCCTACTCAACAGACAAAGGACTTGATGGCACCTCTGCCCTCCCATATTTCAGGCTTTGATTTTTATTATAATTACCATCCTTCGATCAACAATTTGAATTTATTTACTTCTTAGTTTCTTATCTATTTTACCGATCATACTATAACTATTGTATTTTTTAAATTTTTATCGGAAAATGTCAAGTAAATTAAACTATGCACACTATGTTGCTATCCAATCATTTGATTTCTGGGAATGTAGCAGCAAACATTACATTCAAAGTGACAATTCGTCACATAATCTCACCGTGGCCCACTCGTGGGGTCACGGAAAACCCGTGGGCTTGGGCCCACAAACCCACGGGTCAAGAGTGTTGACTTGCACATACACTCGGTGAGGTTCATTGTTTCCCAAAACCATATGGCTATGGGAAGATTAGTTCACCCACTATATATGCAAGTCAACAACCCACTATTTTATCGATGTGGGATCTTGTCTCACATGTGAAGTATTTCCAACACTCCCCCTCACATGTGAGCCACATCATACCAGGAACCACCTTCGGCTCTGATACCATATTAGGCCGTGACAATTCGTCACATAATCTCACCGTGGCCCACTCGTGGGGTCACGGGAAACCCGTGGGCTTGGGCCCACAAACCCACGGGTCAAGAGTGTTGACTTGCACATACACTCGGTGAGGTTCATTGTTTCCCAAAACCATATGGCTATGGGAAGATTAGTTCACCCACTATATATGCAAGTCAACTGTTGTAAAATGTACTTTAATTTATAAGTAAACAATAAATTAAAATACAAGTTGTGATAGAAAAACCAAATTACATATGACAATCAAGCCTTGCTTATATTCACCCTTTGAGATCTCTGATACACCGATCTTCAACACAATCAAAGTAACAATGAAGATTTTGTTGGAACTTGATATAAATTCTAGGCGAGATGCTCTTTCCTAAAACGTTATTTCCTCCCTACCACGGTGCTTAGGAATCAACCGGAAATACGTTCTGAGATACAAAGAATTACACCAATTTCCTAGCACAAGAATATTGGAATGACATAAAAGCAACTTAAATGGTAAGAAATATGGAAATACACAATCAAGGATTGCAAGTTCTTGATTGAAATGCTTAAGAGGAGAAGAAATCAGAAATTATGGATGTTGTAGATGTCTCAAACAACACACAAGCATTCTATATTTATAGGATAGCTCACACCACTTCATGAAACAAAGTGTTGAACCATGAAGCACTAGGTTGATCCGTGAAACACGAGATCGATTCACGAATCGATATCGCTTTTCACTCAACCTATACAACCCAAGGAACATGGCTAAAAGTAACCATAATAACTGTAGGAAGTTATTATATAACCACCAAAACGAACTAGAACAAAGCAAAACGTCGCAAGGAAAAAATTTTGAAATTTCAGATTTTCGCGGGTCGCGAAAATAGTCACTGGTCGCGAGTTTCGACTTTCACAAAACAGAAACATTCTGCCTGCATTTCGCGGTCCGCGAATTCGTTCGCGACTAGTGACTTTTAATTTCCCTAAAATCACTTGTTCCTTGTAACCTTGGGATATACTTTAATTTAATTAAATTATTTATTTAATTTAATTAATTAAATCATTTCCGATGTCCACTATACACTCTAAATTCCAACAATCCTCCCCCATTTAGAGTGTATAATCCTTTTCTTCTTTAGCAAACCATAATGACCAACCCATTTCATGCATCAATGCCAATGTCCTTTCGGATTGAATTGACACCTAGTACCACGCATCTTTACAACTGATCATATCCCTTAATGTCCTTCCGGATTGAATTAAGCAGATATATCCAATCAATTGAAGGAGTAGTACACACGAAATAATTCATTACTTTCATATCCTTGACACGTTAAAGGCCCTGTGTCCATATCTATTCATAAGTTCATTGAAATCATAAGTATGCCCCTTGATTTCTTTAAGACGGCCAAATCTTGAACTTATATAGGTAGCTTCTCCCTAATATACCGTGCTTTCGTGAATAAAGCACTCAATCTAGAGATCTTCATAACTCTAGAAATGGAGACTTCGAGGAACGACTCTACTACCACGTTTTTAACATCACGAATGAAGCAATTAAAGGGTCTCAAAATTGCTTCCCAACATCTGATGAGCGATCAATCCACATTGAATTCAAGACTAGATGTTTCTTCTAGCGTCGAATTGGGTTTCGCTCATGGTGTTGAAAGTGGGCATAAACCAATTCCTTGAACCATAGGATCAAAGGAATTCCTACTCAATGGCTTTATAAATTGATCCGCCATATTGAGTTTAGTATTAACATAGTCAACGGAAATGACCCTTCCCTTGATAAGTGCCCGCACAAGACTATGTCTTAGTGCTATATGCCTTGACTTACCATTGTACGTTTGACTATACGCTCTGTTCATAGCCGATTCACTATCACAATGGATAGCTACCGGTGAGATCGGCTTAACCAACAGAGGAATCTCATACATGAGATCTCTTAACCATTCTGCTTCCTTGCTAGCAGATGCTAAAGCAATAAACTCAGAACACATCGTGGAATCTGCAACACATGTTTGTTTCTTAGACGCCCATGAGATGGCACCTCCCCCAAACATGAACACCCATCCACTTGTAGAAGAATTATCTTCTTTATTGGATGCCCAAGTTGCATCAGAATATCCTTCCAAAACCGGAGGATCTCCACGATAATACAAACCATAATCCTTGGTTTTAATCAAGTATCTAAGTACTCGTCTAACAGCTTTCCAATGGGTAGGACCAGGTCTTTGGGTAAACCTACTTAATTGACCCACTGCAAAAGCTATATCTGGCCTTGTACAGGTCATAGCATACATCAAAGATCCAATGATCTTTGAATATTCCAATTGAGAAATCGCTTCACCTTCATAAGGTAATAACTTCTCGCATGGATCCATGGGAGTGGAGATAGGAGCCTTCTCAAGCATATTAAACCGTTTGAGAACCTTCTCAATATAATGAGATTGATTTAACATAAGACCTCCTTCATGACGTATTATCTTAATACCTAAGATAAAATCGGCCTCCCCCAAATCTTTCATAGAGAAAGACTTTGACAAAAAATCTTTTGTCATTTCCACTTGCTCTATACTTGTACCAAATATGAGCATGTCATCGACATAAAGGCAAATGATAACCCCATTTCCTTTATTATCGAACTTGCTATAAACACACTTATCGGCCTCATTGACAACAAAGCCAAAAGATAATACCGTGTCATCAAACTTTTGATGCCACTGTTTCGGTGCTTGTTTAAGTCCATAAAGAGACTTAACCAATTTACACACCTTCTTCTCTTGTCCTTTAACAACAAACCCTTCGGGTTGTCTAATGTACACTTCCTCCTCCAGATCACCATAAAGGAATGCCGTTTTGACATCCATTTGATGAATCAACAAATTGTGGATAGAAGCTAAGGCAATCAAGAGTCGAATAGTTGTAGTTCTAGCAACCGGTGCATAGGTATCAAAATAATCAATACCCTTTTCTGTCTAAAGCCTTGCACCACTAATCTTGCTTTAAACCGAATCACGGACCCATCGGGTCTACGTTAAACCGTAAAAATCCATTTACTACCAAGTGGAGTACAACTTGGAGGTAGGTCGGTTAAGACCCAAGTGTTATTCCCCATGATGGAATCCATTTCATCATTGATGGCTTCTTCCCAAAAAGCCTTATCACGAGAAGACATCGCTTCTTCGTAAGTAGATGGATTGTCCTCCACATTTAAACAATAAAGTGTGGATATACAAAGAGAATCTCTTGTACCCTCTACTAAGTAGACTTGAAAATCTGGACCAAAAGATTTGGCAATCCTTCCTCTCTTACTCTTCCTAAGAGAAATCTCTACATGTTCATCATTTGATGGAACATATTGAGAATCAAGTTGATTTTCATCAACTTCTTGAACATCGGTACTAAATTGTAGGTCTTTAGGCCTACCAATTGATGAAAATCGAGTCTCATCAAAAATAGCATCTCTAGACTCAATTATCGAATTAACCGATATGTAGTCATTAGGTTCTATTACATAAAACCTATAGGTTTGACTATGATGTGCATAGCCAACAAAGATGCAATCGAAACCTCTCTCACCAAGTTTCTTTCTTTTATTACCGGGCACTCTAACAATTGCCCTACATCCCCAAACTCGAAGATAACTCAAGTTTGGTTTCCTCTTGTACCATAGTTCATAAGGAATAGCCTTATTCCCTTTAGTGGGAACCCGGTTAAGGATGTGACACGCGGTCAACATCGCTTCACCCCAAAATCCTTCACTTAATCCCGAGTAGGATAACATGGAATTAACCATTTCTTGTAAAGTCCGATTTTTCCTTTCGGCTTCACCATTTGATTGTGGTGAATAACCCGCCGTTGTTTCATGGACAATTCCCATTTCTTGTAATAACAAGGGTTATAATATTCCCCTCCTTTATCCGTTCTAAGTCGTTTGACTTTAGAATCTAATTGTACTTCAACTTCGTTCTTAAATATTTTAAACATATTTAAGGCCTCATCTTTAGAATGCAATAAATACACATAACAAAATCTAGAATAATCATCAATAAATGTGATCATATACCTTTTGTTACCTAAAGATGGAGTACTATGAAAATCACACAAATCACTATGGATCAAATCAAGAATATTAGAAGTTCTTTCTACTTTCCTAAAAGGATTTCTAGTGATTTTGTTTAACATGCAAGTACTACACTTTTTATCATCAAAGCCACACATAGGAATAATATCTAATTTACCCATATATTTCATACTTTCATAATTTACATGACATAAACGATTGTGCCATAAATCTAACATATATACATTTTTATCATAAACATGAAACATACTATCATCCATACATGACTTAATAGAAAGTTTAAAAAGATTACAAGATAGATAACATCTACCAATAAATATACCACCCCTACTAATAATACATCGATCGGATTCAAACACTAGTTTATATCCCATGCGATTCAAGGTTGGCCCCGACACTAGGTTCCTTGCAATCTTAGGAGCAAACATCACTTCCTTCAATGTTAGAAGATTTCCCGAAGTGAAATGTAGATCAACCGATCCTTTCCCAAGAATTTGAATAGAAGAATTATTTCCCATATAGAGAAACTCATCACCATCACATTTGTGAAAGGTTTTAAACCATCTTCTATCCATGCAAACGTGCCTAGAGGCACCCGAATCCATGTACCATGAATCATCCTGCACACAACAAATATTATTATTTGTTCCATTTAAATCCAAATTGGAATTAAATTTAATTAATTGTGAGGAAGTACCTTCATTCATGGGATCTTGGCTTGTAGAAGCCTCACCCTTGTTTCCATGCTTCTTCTTAAAAAGAAAGCAATCTTTCTTCCGATGACCCGGTTTTCCACAAAACCAACACCCATCAACCATAGGCTTCTTAGAGGATTTGGTAGATTTTCCCTTGGAAGAAGTAGAACCCCTCTTTTTATTCTTAACAAATTTAGATTTGTTAGAATTTTCACCGACCATGTTAATGGTTGGAACCGAGAATGTTTCCTTACCCTTCTCTTGCTCACGTATTCCAACTTCTATGAGAAGATGGGTGGCAAGTTGTGAAAGATCAATATCTTCCTTTTTATGCTTAAGGGTATTCCTAACATCTTTCCAAGTTTGTGGTAATTTATCGATAATACTTGAAACAACAAAGAGTTCATCCATATTTATATCATGCCTTTTAAGATTATCATACATACGTTGAATCTCATGAAATTGTTCCATAATAGGGCGAGCATCATCAAATTTAAAATTATTGAAATTACTTACAAGAAACTTCTTGCTTGATGCATCTTCGGCCATATACTTAGATTCAAGAGAAGACCACATCTCCTGTGCAGATTCATAGTTTTGGTAGATATCAAAAAGAGTATCGCTCATACCATTAAGTATATGCCCCCTACGGGTCAAGAGTGTTGACTTGCACATACACTCGGTGAGGTTCATTGTTTCCAAAACCATATGGCTATGGGAAGATTAGTTCACCCACTATATATGCAAGTCAACAACCCACTATTTTTTCGACGTGGGATCTTATCTCACATGTGAAGTATTTCCAACACAAACCAAAGTGAAGTTTCATTGTGTGTTAAATTTTGCTGCACTGGGAAACCGAATGAATGAAGTTGGAGCGTGTCGCTATCTTTTTCTTTTGCAACAAATATAATTTAATTTGGCTAAATGTGTTGTGTAATAAATTAAATACAAAAGAACAGCATAGTAATTAGTAATTAGTAATTAGTAATATGCTTGGTCTTAGATCAAATAAGCCCAAAACACAATGCTTTTTATTAACCAGAACATGAACATTCATAATGAACTATCATTCAGAACTTCTTTTGTCCAAATATAAAATGCAGCTAATTAAAGACACATTAATTACCAAAACCAAAAAAAGACGTACACAATTACACACTCCACGTACAACATGATCCTATAGTCCACTAATAACACCTTAATTCTCAACCATTATATAAAACTGATGATGATGATCGATCTTTTTAAGAAGTCTGGTGAGTACCTCCAGTAGCCTGCTGAACATAATGCTCTCCTTTCTCCCTAGCTTCCCTAGCCTTTCCAGCCAGCTTCATCCTTGCTTGCTCCAAAGAGTCCGCCCCAACTGGATGTCGACCCGTCATGTATCGGTAAAGCCAAGCCATAACCGAAACAGCTGCCACTCCAAACCCGCCTGAAGCTAAAAACCCTGTAATCAACATCACCACAGTAATTGCTGCCGGCACCAAAACCGGGCTAAATATCACCAGCAATGGTGTCGCTACTGTGAGGGCGATCACGGTGCCTGATAGAGTTAATGCAGATAGGATTAAAAGGGACCCACCAGCGGTTATAGCAGTTGCCGCCTTAACCATCTGGTAAGACTGCGACTGCTGTTGGTGCTGCCCTGAGTAAGTTGTTCCGTACATCTGCCTGTCACGGTGGCTCGTCATTTGCCCACCATGCTGCATGTAATCCGCCATTTTCTTTTCAGTTTTCTGTCTTTTTTGTTTTTTTTTTTTTTTTTGAAACGTAAAGATTTGAGAATTGTAATGAAGGTTGATTTGGAAGAAAATAAGGTAATGTTTCGGAGAATATAAAAAGTGAGAAGAAGGGGCACGTGGAGATGAGTAGTGTGGCACGTGTTGGGTGGGTTGTCATGCAGAGTAGCATGCAATCATAGATGTGGTAATATAGTTAAGTAACACGTGTGTCCCTTGTTTCATTGTTTATTTTTGTCCTATTATATTTTGTTGATAAAGTAAGATACCACTACTAGATAACGAATCCAAAGGACCAACGGTGTTGTGTTATCGCGCAACTTTGATACTTAATGATATAGAGTTTAGTCAATTACTCGGAAAAATGTGTTCAATTTTTCTTCGCTCTAATACTCTAAAATAGTTGATACTGATTTAATTTGGCTAATAAGAGTATTTTGACCATACAATTTTATATTCTAGTAGTTTAGTTAGTGTTTATTAGACTCTTTCAAAATATTAACACATGTAGCATTTCAAAATAAAAAGTAATATTGGATTATATTTCTCAATAAATTTTATATCTTAACAATTATTATAGTTACTATTTCTACCGAAGAACATTAATTTACATAGCTAATTAGACAATCAAGAATCTAACGGTTACAATTAAATGAAAACATGAACTCAAAACAGAGAATAACTATCCATAGAACAACCTCGAACCGAAAATTTCATTAGACGATCCACTAAACATACTAGTGTATTGATGTGAATCATTTGACATAAGTCCAAATTTAGTGTCAATTCTTAGAATTCTTTTGGTGAGTTTACAATTCCTTTATAAGGAAAAGGAAAGATAGAGGACGGAATTTTCTTGGCACGTGCCATATATGAGTCAATAAAGTAAAGGAAAATTTGATTTTAAAGGTTCCAACTTTGGCCCATTTGCTTTCAAAGGTTTCAACTTGCGTTTATCCAAGAAAGGTGCGAACTTTGCATGCCATCTTCAATTAAAGGTTCCAATGACTGGAAACCGGCTAAATAAGTAAACTTTTACCATCTTCATCTTCAACCTCTCTTCTTGTTCAACCTCCATTTTTGTTCATCCTCTTCAAGCCTCAAACCTCCATTTTCATACAATCTCAAACCTCTTCATCTTAAACCATTTCATACAATCTCAAACCTCTTCATCTTCAACCATTCCCAATAATCTCAAAACCTTAAACCTCCATATCCTCTATTTTTGGGGTATTTTATTGTTTTGTAATGTTGAATTCAACCCAAAGTTCGAACTTTTACCAAAAATTGAAGACTTTTATCCTTGATTTTATTAATGAGAGGGAAAGATTGAAACTTTTTTTATTTTGGCTCAAAATAATTAATGGGTGTTTTTCATACATATTGGGTTTTGCTTAAATTTCAACAAATTCACAATGTTTCATGTATTTGGATTGTCTGTGATTTTGTATGCCCAATTCAATTGTGAGTTGTTCCTCTAAATCGATTTCAAAGAATTATTCAAGTGTGTACTCCAAATTATTTAAAGAATACCAAAAATTTTAAAAAATTTCAGAAAAATTCTCTCTCCTCAATTTTGGGTATTTTATGAAATAATGAGAAAAATAGTAATGTTGGGGTTTAAAAGGTTTTGTTATGTGCCATTAATGAAAAGGTTTAAGGAAGAAGCCATTAATTGGGAGGTTAAGGAAGAAGATGTTGAAGAAGCCATTGATGGAGCTGAGAGCTTGAAGATGGTAATCTGCTATTAAAGGTTACCAAAACCGGGTGAACCTTTAGATGAAGATGACATGCAAAGTTCGCACCTTTCCTGGATAAACGCAAGTTGGAACCTTTGAAAGCAAATGGGCCAAAGTTGGAACCTTTAAAATCAAATTTTCCTAAAGTAAACAACAAAAATTCATTACCACGTGCCATGACGTGAACTATATAGTTGTGCAATTAAATAAGTATGATCAGCTAGTTCGTGATAAGGCTTATATGCTTGCTAATTTTCTTGGCACCATAGCACGAAATTTTCGATTATATTGCTTTCTGAAAGGAGAAATGTACCAAAGAATGATAAAGAAAGATTACTCGAAAATGTAAAAGTATTTCATCATTGATCATTGATTAGCAAGAAATCTCATATTATAATGTGTTTGTTATTTTTATCTTTTCTTTATTGTAGACCGAGTTTATCATCTATCACTCGCTCAAAGAAAAATATATATTGCCATCATTGTGAAGAAAGTGCAGTAATCTCAAGAGAGAATATAGCATACATGTTACGAAACAAGCTTGATTACGTTTCTCAAGACCAATGGAGTTGGCTAGTTTTAAATTACAATTCTTCTATTGGAAAGGTAAGAATGTGGAATTAGCTGATTGCATAAATCAATTTGAAATAGTATAATAAGAATTGTTAGTCAATAGTGAATTTTTTTTTACATTAAAACGCTCGAAAGCAAATCGATGGAGTCGTGAATTGCAAATTATGTTACATACTAGTGGATCTAAAAGTTTTTCTCGCTATATTGATGAGAAGGTACATTTTAAAATTGCTAGATCTCTTGTTAAGATGAAATACTATTTTAAAGATCATTTGCTATACAAAGCTTAATGAAATATATGTAACTTGTTTTGATGATAAGGTTGTAGATGAGGTTATGACATCGAAAGAAATAGTTTACTGTGATACCCATTTAGAGCCTTAGATTTCAAATGCACCAATGGATGGAAAGTCTAGGCAAAGTGTGGTAAGGAAGCGCATTTGCATGTATATATTTGGATTTCAGTTTAGATGTTAGTTTAATAGGCACAGATAAACTTCTAGACGGGGTTGAGATAAGAAATTGAAGTGTTGCATGGGAGGGTAATGTCTACTCACAATTGATGAATGTAAACATAGGACAAAAAGAAATAGTCATGTTCGTGGTGTCGAAAAAATTCTAAAACCTGTGAATTCCTTTCTCTAATTAGAGATAAAACATATTTTGAAGATGATAATGAAGTATATACAGAAAAAATTAGGTGTTTATTGAAGAAAATACAAGATCAACTTGAAGAAAAGAGAGGGGGAATGCTAATACACAAGCTATGATGTATAATTTGTAACAATCTGGCCCCTCAGAGCGCTGGTGACTTGTCGTGGAGATTATAGACTGACCCCACAAACAATCACAAGTCTTTCCAGCATAGTTTGGCCTCGCTCGTGTGCGGCTAGGTAAACTTTTTAGGTGGTCATCCATCGTAAGATTGCTCCCCACCAACACGCTTAACTATGGAGTTCTTAATGAATGGGCACCCAAGAAAAGAAGATACACCTTGTTGATATGAGTCGTCTATCAATCTTTTTTTTTTAAAGTTGAATTCGGTGTATCGTACTCACCCCTATATAGGAATACAACGCCCTCGCTAGACAGTAATTTAAGGATCTTTTTTCCTCGCCAGGTGCACGAACCCAGAATGAGCCATAGTCACAACATTGCTCTGATACCGTTTGTAACGCCCAAGCCCCTCGGACCTCTGGCGATTTCTCATGCAGACTGTGGACTAACTCCACAAAGCAACACAAGTCTTTCTAGTGCAGTTTGGCCTCACGCGTGCGTCCCTAGGAAATTTCCTATGAAATCACCCATCCTAAGAATGCTTCCCACCAAGCACACTTATCTGTAGAGTTTTTAGTAAGTGAGCTCCTAAGAAAAGAAGATGCACTGTGTTGATATGAGTAGTTGATAACAGGTTTCTAACGCGTCGTTTAACGCTAGAAGCCTTGGTCAATCAAACATATTTATAAACACCCTAAATACAACTATAACAAGTATAGAGGTAAGTTGGGGATCGAACCACAGAGAACAAGGGCAAGGAAGATTAAGTGCTATGTGTAGCGAAATAGTGGTGTATGTATGTAGAAGGGTGTTTTAAGACTAAACTAAGAAAAACGATAAATAAGAATGATAAAAGCAATAGGAATCAAACGGGGTTGGTGAGGATTCACCCTAGGTCGATACTATACTCTCAAACAAAGCTAGGTCAAGGGAGATCGAGCGTGGCTCAATCGAGGCACTCTAGATAGCATGGGGAAGTTGATGACTTATAGTCAATGCGAACGACCCATAATCGTCCTATGTCTCACAAGGGAGTGGCAGGACAAGATATGTATCGAATATCAATCAAACAAACCACAACAACCTTAACCCTAATCTAGCATATGAACAACATTCACCAAGCCTAGGGTTTCACCAAACCAAAACCCCTAAGAAATCTACTCTAGCATATTGAAGGTGAAAACAACTAAGAACAAGAAGGGCAGCATGTATGTAAACATTAGGGCAAGAAATAAACTAGCATTAATGAAAGACTAGGCAAGGAAGCTAACTATCAACTACACTAGAAAGCAATAACCAAAGCAAGAACAAGAAATGAAAGCAATAGAACAAGATTCAAAGCAATAATCAAACTTAAGAAGAACAACGCATTAAATGGCATGAATGAAAGATAAACTAAGGGAGAAAGCAATAAAGGAAAGTAAACTTACATAAACCAAAGTGCTTGAATGAAAAGGAATTGAAATTACAAAGCTTGAATGTAAATGAAAGCAATAAAACTCTAATCTAGGGCAAGGAAATGTAAAGAAAGCATTAAATAAGTGATGTTTAATAGAAGGGAGGGTTTCTCTCTATCAAAATATAGGGTTTATTTTCATAAAAGTGCCCTTATATACGCTACAAGAGTTGGGAACAAAAGCCCTAAAAGAATCCTACGTGGCAAGCTTGTCGAAGAAAACATTTCGCTGATTTCTGCAGCCCATTCGCTCGAAGCCAGGTCACATTCGACCGAAACCTTGCCCATTCGACCGAATAGGGGTCGAATTCGGGGTTTCTAGTAGTTTTTGCAATATTGGGCACTTGGGTCAATTCGACCGAATCTGGGCTGCCATTCGCCCGAATCTAATTGCTTCGCCCGAATTGGTTTGCCATTCGCGATTTCCAATAGCATTATCCGTTTTCTTGGGCTGCTGGGGTTCAATTCGACCGAACGCCCTTTGGATTCGACCGAAGCTTGGTCTCTTTGGCTTTCATTGGCTTTAATCCATCATCAAACGAGCTCTGATCTTCGTGATATCTTCGAGGATGAACCGAAACACTTGTGAGAGCTTCGAAACGCGTGCCTCTTCTTCGACTTTGAAGTCTAAGCCTCGAACTCGATCCGATTTACCTCGAAATCTCCCGAAAACACTTAAAATAAACTTTAAACCCATGGAGACAAGAATAAGGTAAAATCGAGTATAAATCATATAAAACCAATGTAAAACATCGAAACTCGACACTAAAATAGGGACATAAATGTGATCTAAATCGAGCACATCAACTCCCCAAGCTTAACCTTTGCTAGTCCCTAGCAAGAGACTAGGTAGGAACAATATGAAAGCACCGGGCATCCTAAAACTAACTAGCTACAAAAACAAAACTAATCTAAGCTATGAAAGCGATAAAACCTAATACTCACTGTCGTAGGAATCACGATCACATTTAGCACGTACGACAAGCCCTTTAAACCTCATGGTCTCCCAAAGAGGACGAGTAAGGTCTCGTGAGGGTTTTCAGAAGGAGACCCACAAATCCAAAGCAAACAAACATGGTGAGCGGAGAACATAACAATACAAGCATGTGCATGGGCAAGACTCTTCCCTAGCCAAAGGTGTGCAAGTACAATGGTCTCAATAAAGGGCAATACCAAAGAGAACGACCAATTCCACAAGCTTGAGATCACTAGGGCAAGCAACATCACAGGCTATGCCACCCACTACCCAAAGAGGTCACAAGTCTACACTCCCTGGGTAATTTCTCAAAAGATGTGAGAAATATGCAATTACGCTCATGTGTTTGATTGTGGTTCATGTTTCGCTCATAATCTTCTGACTAAAGATGAGTCGGGAATAAAACACCTAATAGGGGAGAATCATAAGGATTGTGTTTTATCTTACTCCAGCACAGAACAAACTAATCGGACCAAGTCGAACAGGTTAGCACAAAGGGTTGTAACGTTGGCTCAGGATTAAGGTGGGATACATTTGGGAATGTGGAGCTAAGCAGAGGATAGCAAGTGACCCTACACCGAGCACCCACAAACATCTCATGACAAACCAATGAAAACTATATCCAACAACTATTAATAACCCAATAATCTCATGAAAGCACAAATAATCTCTATCATAAAACACCAAAAAAATGTGAAATCTCATAATAACAAGTGTCTCCAAGCTCATCTCCCAATAAAACATCGACCTTCTCACTCAGATGAATATGTATGTGTATAAAATCTCAATGAAAAACAAAAGAAAGGTCGCCTCAATCATAGAATGTGTATGAATAATAACAATGAAAGCACTAGAGGAAATAGGAGAAAAGTAATAAGAGCTGAGCACAAAATGAAGAGAGTCATATAAACCAACAACCATGATATCATAACAAAACACCCACAATCACCATAGCACACAAGAAACCGCAAGCTCATTGGGTAACCGTATAGTAATGGCCTCGGACTCACAATCAATTAGGGCACCCAAACTCTTCAATGCATCTCTCCCAAGTATGAGAGGAGTGTAGGGGTCTTCCACCATGTCAAGCACAACAAAATCACAAGGGACAACAACACCCCCCACTTGGATTGGAAAATCCTCAAACTTCCCACATGGCTCTTTAACGCTCCGGTCGGCTAGTTGGATCGATTTCTTTGATGGCCTAAGCTCAAAAGCAAGGTGCTTGGCAATACTCATCGACATTAGGCTAATGGAGGCCCCCAAATCGGCAAGTGCTCCTTTGGGTTTTTGGTTACCAAGAGTAACAGGGAGCACAAAGGGTCCTCTAGCCTTTTCCTTTTTAGACCAAGTACCTTGAACAATGGCACTAACTTGCTCTGGTAAATTGACTACCTCACTTTCAAGCCGCTTTTTGTTCCCCAAGAGAGACTTCAAGTACTTGGCATATTGAGGCATTTGCTCCATTGCCTCTAAGAACGGGTTTTTCATTTCCAATCGCTTCATATGCTTAATAAATTTAAGAAACTTGGCTTGCATTTTCTTCTCCAACGCTCTATATGGGAAAGGAAGCGATGGGCCATGTAAACGCTCGTGAGCTCGCCACTCTTGGATTTCTTTCCAATTATCCTCTTGCTCCAACTTCTTCTTCTCTTTTTCATTTACTTCATCTCTCTTCTCAACCTTCTCATCTTTATTTTCTTTAAACTTTTTCTTAAAAACTTCTTCTCCTTCCCCTCCCCCAAGCTCATGCTCAACATCTTTCTTGCAAATCACTACCCATAGAAGGACCATCACCCAAATCATCACTTGGAGCTTCAATTGGACCCGGATAAAAAGTACCCGATCTAAGGAAGATCGCCTTGCACGTGTGGTGGTTTGATGGTTGGTTATGAGGTGGAGGTTGGGTGGATGGGTTAGGTTGATGGTTGGATGGGAATAACATTGGTGGAGGTGGTTGAGCTAGTTGTGCAAGTTGGGTCTCAAATTGCTTTTGTTGGGCTTGGAGTTGCACCATTTGAGAAATCAAAGTTTGATTGAGTTGGGCTAAGGTGCTCGATTGGGTAGTCATGAAGTCTTGGGTAGGAGTGGGGTTATGAAGTGGTTGGGTGGTTGGGTAAATTGGTTGGGGTTGGGTCGTGGTATTTTTGGGTAAGGCTTATTTCCATTTGGCCTAGGAAAGTTACCACCGGCTTGATTGTTGTATGAAGCTTGATTGTTATAACCTTGGTGGAAGTTGCCTTCACCATTGTTGGGATTGAAGGGAGGTCGGGAGGATGGATTGTTGAACAAGCTATATTGAGAATAACCTTGACCTTGGTTGCCATAACCCATAGCCGCTATATATTCGGGATTGCACCCATACCCATCAAAGTTTGTTGCTTGTGCCCCTTCATAAGCACTTGACCGATACTCTACCGATGCCACGTGCTCCGGATTCAAACCCCCACAATATGATGTATCATGATTAGTGCCCCCACAATACGACATGAAAAACATTTGGCTTCACTAGCGGTGGAGACATTAGAGCTTCCTTGGGCTAACTTAAGCTTGGACAATTCCTTGTCCATGATCGCTTCAATTTTTGCACCAATTGAATCAAGGTTGACTTCATCGATCATACCCTTTGGTTGCTTGCATCTCCTTGTCCCACCCCAAGCACTATTCTTAGCTACCTCTTCGATCATTTCCCTCACTCGGTTGCATGGGACCTTAGAAAGTTGCCCTCCACATGCGGAATCGAGAAGCGCCTTTTTCGAATCATCAAGCCCGTCGTAGAAGTAGGTCAAACATGATTCTCACCATACTCATGATGAGGGCAAGTTCGGAGCATACCCTTGAATCTAGTCCAGGCGGCACTTAGGTTCTCATCCTCTTCTTGTGTGAATGACGCGATCTTTTTGCGCCAATCTTTTTTGCGGTTAGTGGGATACAACCTTTCGAGGAACGCCGTTCTAAGTTGAGCCCATGTGGTGATGGAGTTGGGCTCTATACATTTATACCAATCTTTGGCGTCCCCCGCTAAACCGATAGGGAAGAGGCACATCTTGACATAATCGGGGCAATTGGGGCATTAAGGTATGAATCGGCAAGTCTCCGTGAATGCCTCTAAGTATTGGAGAGGGCATTCGTTTCTCAAGCCACTAAAAGGATTTGTCTTGATCATCATTGTATATTGTGGGTCAATGCGGAAGTTTGGTGGGGCATCCGGTAGCACCACGCCCCCTTGAAACTCTCTTGACCCTGGGCCCCCAAATTGCCCAAAGAGTGGTTGATTGTCGGCCATTGGTGGAGGTGGGTTGGGTCTAGACGGTTAACGTGGAGTAGGAGGAGGAGACCGTCTAGTGACCCTTTGTATCTCTGGATTGTAGGGAACAAGCTGTAGCTGTGATCTCCTTGTGCTATAGCTCATGCAAACAACACTAGAAACCAAGCGTAAGCACTGACAAGCAATAATTATTTGAACAAAAACTAAAGAAAGCAGTTGTTGGCCCATTTGGTTTTGATGATAACATGAACTTTAATAAACAAACATATTTTGTCTTTGAGATTGTTTTGATAGGTCAAATATCCGATCTTTATAAGGGTCGTTGATGGACCATTAAGCGTTGAAAAGGGATTACTTGTTAACTGTTCCAAGATCAAGTCAGAGTTCGAAGTTTGGTCAATCGGAGATAGTGCAGTGTTCCCAGATCAGCGGTCAGAGGAGGAGTCAACAAAAATAATTAAGAAAATAATTTTTAATTTTTATTTTTCTTTTTTAGTTTTGTTGTACGGGTGAATTAGTCTAGAATGCACAAGGAAATTAATTAAGAAATTAAAATAACTAACTCCTAAAAAGTCTCCTTAAAATTATGATCTTAAAATTAGTTTTCTTAAATTGTCTTAGCTATTTTTAGCTAGAAGACAAGAAAACTTGGAGTAACCACTAAGCTTTCCTCACCACTCACTCACGTAATTAGCCCTCAACTCCCACTATCTTTGATCATGGGATTATGGCTAAATTGGATCTAAAAATTTATTTAAAGGATTTTTCTATAACCGGCACATTTGGTGATCATTTGAGAGAAAATTGTTTTTCCGAAAATATTTGTGCCCAAAATATTTCGTGAGGTTCTCAAAATTAAAGAAGAGGAAATCTTGATTGATTTTAACTGCTAATTAATTTCAAGATTTAATCCTTGTGCTATTCTTGGTTTGATTCATCCATTTTAGATAAATCTTGTAAAGGGTTTATTTGAGTGAATTTGTATTTAGACTTGGGTAAGTCTAAAGGGAAGAGAGAAGAGTAGAGAGAAGAGAAACGGTAAGGAGTTACCGAGAGAAGAAAAAGAGTAGAGAGAAGAGAAAGAGTAGGAGAAGTTATTTTATGTAATAGAGGAGTGATTTACATAAAATAATAGATAAGAGAAATCCCTAGTGGGTCGTGGTTCTTTTTCCCACGTTAAATCTTGGTGTTCCTTTTAGTTTTTCTTTATTTTGTCTTGACTATTTTTATTATTCAAATTCCGCAAGAAAAAGGGCAAAAAATACTCAAAGGGCGAAAGTAACAATTCACCCCCCCTCTTGTTACAGTTCATTGTCTCTAAGTGTTTCTACAATTGGTATCAGAGCCCTGTTCCTCATTTGATCAGGAAACCCTGAGAGCCGTATCTTTGTTTATTGGAGATGATGAAAATGAACAAGCGCATGGAAGAAGGGTACTCTACTCAGAGACCACCAATGTTCGATGGCAAATTCTATACTTAATGGAAAAACATGATGGAGATCTTCATCAAAGCCGAAAATTATCAAGTTTGGAGAGTCATCGAAATTGGAGAATTTGAGGTAACAACTACCAACTCCAATAACGAGACTGTTCCCAAACCTATCACAGAATATGAGAAAGAAGATTTTCAAAAGATGGAAATGAATGCTCTTGCTATTAAATTGCTTCATTGTGGGCTTGGTCCAAACGAACATAATCGCATTATGGGATGCAGAACCGCCAAACAAATTTGGGATCTGTTGGAGGTTACCCACGAAGGAACGAGTGAAGTTAAGCGTTCCAAGATTGATTTGCTCATGTCCAAATACGAAAGATTTGTGATGGAACCTAAAGAAAGCATTCAAGAAATGTTTACAAGGTTCACGAATATCACGAATGAGCTTGTCTCCCTTGGAAGGCTAATTCCCTCAGATGAACAAGTGCGAAAAATCCTAAGAAGCCTACCTCAAGATGATCGTTGGAGAGTGAAGGTCACAGCCATTCAAGAATCTAAAGATTTCACAAAGTTTAATTTGGAAGAGTTGGCTGGATCCCTTATGACTCATGAATTACATTTGGGAACAGCTGACAGTTCCAGGAACAAGGGTCTGGCTCTGACAGCAAACGATCAAGAAGAATCAGAAACTGATGAGGAAGAGGCAACCTTGCTGGTACGTAGGTTCAAGAAGTTCTTCAGGAACAACAGGTATAAGAATCAAAGAAACAACAAAGAAAGAGAAACTTCAAATTCCAAAACATATGAATGCTACAAATGTGGAAGTACCGAGCATTTAATCAAGGATTGCCCATTATGGAAAAATGAGAAAGGCAAAGGGAAAGCAAGAGAAACAGGAAGACAACCTACAAAAGGAAATTTCAACAAAGCCGATTTACGCAAAGCCATGATAGCTGAATGGGGAGAATCCGAAAGCGAAACCGAAACCGAAGCTCCCATTGAAGAAGAAGAAGTAGCCAATCTTTGTCTCATGGCGACGCATGATGAAAAATCTAAAGGAAAAGAGGTACTGTCTACTGATCCATTTTCTGATTATTTATTTAAATTGGATAAACATAGATTAATTAAAATGATTTTAGAATCTCACGAAAATTTAGAAAAACAAACAGCCATCTGTCTCAAAACTGAAAAAGACCTTAAGGCATGCAAAGACCAAATATCCTACCTTAATTCTTTTAGGTCCGATGTGCAAACTCGATTCTTTGAATTGCTTGATAATAATGTGATGTTAAAAGAAGCTATAGAAAAGGTTAAAGAAGAAAACATCATATTAAATATTGAATTAAATCAACTTAAGCAATTTGAGATGGAAGTAAATTACGAGTCTAATAAAGAAATTAAATGTGTCCTTTTACAAATGAAATTAGACCAAGAATCTGCCTTAAAAGAAAATGATCGACTTAAGCTTGAATTAAATTCAAGAGAAAAAGGGAAAATCAAACAAGTTCCCAAATGGATTCTAAATGCTAAAACCAAAGGAACCGAAGGTCTAGGATATGACAAACATGATAAAAAGAAAAAGGTCTACGTTGATCTCCCAAGTAACAAAGTCTGTTCCTTTTGTGGCAAAATCGGGCACCTGAAACATCAATGTTTAAAAAGGGAACAACATAACAAAACGAATCAAATATATGTCGATAGAGTTTGGATTAAGAAATATGATTCTTGTATTATCGACATGGAACCCAAGGATGGCTGGGTTCCACCCTCTAACAACTAATTTCGTTTTGCAGGTTCTAGTGAGGGGGAACAGCTCATGGTATCTCGACAGTGGCTGTTCCAAGCACATGACAGGCGATAGATCAAAATTTCTCTCACTAGAAGCCTATGATGGAGGAACGGTGACCTTTGGCGACAACATGAAAGGTGAAATCATTGCAAAAGGCAAGATAGGAAGGTCAAGTTCCCATGCTATAGATAATGTATTTTTGGTCGAGAATTTAAAGTACAATCTTTTAAGTATTTCTCAATTTTGCGACAAAGGTAACTCTGTAAACTTTACTTCTAATAAGTGCATCATTTCTAGGAACGACACAGGAGACATCATTCTGGAAGGAATCAGAAAAGGGAACACCTACGTGGTGGACCTGTACACTGTTCCTAAAACCAGTCTAACATGTCTAAGCGTTATAGAAGATGACCCTCTTCTTTGGCATAAAAGATTAGGTCATGCTAGTTTTTCATTGCTTAATAATTTACGATCTAAAGACCTAGTAAGAGGATTACCGTCCCTAAAATTTCAAAAGTATGAAGTATGTGATCCTTGTGCTAAAGGAAAACATGCAAGGTCATCCTTTAAACCTAAAAATGTCGTGACCACCTCAAGACCACTTGAATTAATTCATATGGATCTTTGTGGACCAATGAGAATCCAAAGTCGCAGCGGTAAGCGATATGTTTTTGTTATAGTTGATGATTACAGTAGATTTACATGGACTATATTTTTATCTAGCAAAGACGAGGCCTTTGATGAATTTGTTGCATTCGCTACTAAAATTCAGAAATCTAGTAACAATCAACTAGTCCACATAAGATCGGATCATGGTAAAGAATTTGAAAATTCAAAGTTTATGGATTATTGTAATGAGCATGGTTTAAGTCACAATTTCTCCGCACCTAGGACACCACAACAAAATGGTGTGGTTGAACGTAAAAATAGAACTTTAGAGGAAATGGCTAGAACTATGTTGATTGCTAGTGGTTTACCTAGAAATTTTTGGGCCGAAGCCGTTAATACTGCATGCTATATATTAAATCGCGTCTTAATTAGACCTATCACCTCTAAAACCCCCTACGAATTATTTAAAGGAATTAAACCTAATATTTCATATTTTCGAGTCTTTGGATGTCGATGTTTTGTGCATGTCAATGGAAAACGAAATTTAGGTAAATTCGATGAAAGAAGTGATGAAGCGGTATTTCTTGGCTATTCATCTCATAGTAAAGCGTATAGAGTTTATAATAAGAAAACCATGTGTGTTGAGGAATCTGTTCACATAATATTTGATGAAACTAACTTTATGACAAGTGAACAAGAAACAGGTGGTTTTAAGATAGGTCTTGCTGATTTGGACGATGAAGAACTTATACAAAAGGAGCAAGATCAAGAAGAACAACAACAGGTTCAGAATATTGAACAAAATCAAGAACAGGAGCCACAGGCAGAATTGGAACAGCCTGCAGTTCCTAATCCAGATATCCCAAGAGAAAATCAAGAAGAAAGAAATAATGGTGAACCAGATCAGAATCAAGTAAGTGAGCCTGCTTCCACATCTGTCTCCACCAGAGACTTTGTTCCAAGACCGTGGAAACATCAAAAATCACATCCACTTGACTTGATCATAAGCGACATGAACAAAGGAATACAAACAAGGTCACAAATGAGAAACTTTTGTGCACACTTTGCTTTTCTTTCAACAATAGAACCCAAGAATCATGAAGAAGCTTTACAAGATTCGGATTAGGTGGTAGCTATGCAAGACGAATTAAATGAGTTCGAAAGAAACAAAGTATGGCACTTGGAACCTAAACCAAAGAACAAGAAGATTATTTGACTGAAATGGGTATTCAGGAACAAGCTGGACGAACATGGAACAATCGTTAGAAACAAAGCAAGGTTAGTGGTAAAAGGATACAATCAACAAGAAGGTATTGACTATACTGAAACTTTTGCTCCCGTAGCTAGATTAGAAGCTATTAGAATTCTTATTTCATTTGCTGCTTTCATGAATTTTAAATTATATCAAATGGACGTAAAATGTGCATTCTTAAATGGGTTTCTAGAAGAAGAAGTGTTTGTGGAACAACCACCTGGCTTTGAAAACCCAATTTCTCCGGATCACGTCTACAAGCTTGACAAGGCTCTTTATGGGCTAAAACAAGCACCTAGACAATGGTACGAGAGATTATCTAAGTTTTTGATTGATAACAAGTTCATACGTGGTAAAATTGATAAAACCTTATTCTTTAAGAATAAAGGTTCGAATATTTTAGTTGTTCAAATATATGTTGATGATATTATTTTTGGTGCAACTAACGAATCGTTATGTAAGGAATTTGCGGACCTAATGAGTAATGAGTTTGAAATGAGTATGATGGGAGAATTAAATTTCTTCCTTGGTTTGCAAATTAAACAAACTGCTAACGGTATTTATATTCATCAACAAAAATTTATAAAAGAACTTCTAAAGAAATATGGACTAGATAATGCTAAGACAAACCATACACCCATGGCCACTAACATTAGGTTAGACGAAGACGCTAACGGAATTAATGTTGACCAAACGATGTATAGAGGCATGATAGGATCTCTACTATACTTAACAGCTAGTAGACCCGATATATCCTTCAGTGTTGGTTTGTGTGCTAGATTTCAATCAAATCCTAAAGAATCACATCATACGGCAGTTAAAAGGATTCTAAGATATTTAAAGGGAACAGATGACTTATCCCTATTTTATCCGAAAAGTGATGTCTATGACTTGAAAGGGTATAGTGATGCAGATTATGCAGGTGATCTTGTGAATAGAAAAAGCACTTCAGGAATGGTAGTTTCTTGGATCTTGTTTGGTATCATGGAGTTCCAAGAAACAGAACACAGTAGCTTTATCCACTGCAGAAGCTGAATATGTAGCAGCAGCAGCCTGCTGTTCCCAAATGCTTTGGATTAAACAACAGCTAAGAGATTTTGGTATTAAACTTGAATGTGTTCCTATTTATTGTGATAATACTAGTGCTATTTGCATTTCTAAAGATCCAGTGCATCATTCTAGAGTTAAGCATATTCATATTAGACACCATTTTCTTAAGGATAACGTAGAGCATAAAAATATTATTGTTAAACATGTCAATACTAGTGATCAAGTTGCAGATATTATGACCAAACCACTTCCAAGAGAACAATTTGAAAAGATGAGGTTGGAGCTAGGTATGATCAAGCTTCACTAAAGTTTAATGCTAGTATTTCTCCTTAAAACATCTTGAAAAATCGGAAGGGTTCAATCAACCACAACAACCAAGATTGATTATTCAATCAATGTGAGATTTGGGTATGCTTCTATTTAAATTTATGTCTTAAACTTAATCTTGATTGCTTGCATGTTTGAACTGATTAGACCAAGTAGCATAAATTTATTTTATATATTATTATTTTATATATTATATTCCACATATTATAAATTATTTTTCGAAAAATCACAAAAATATTTTATTTTTCACAAATTCCAGCATTTTCTTTATTTTATTTTATTTCGGTGAGCCAACATTATTTTATAAAATGGAAGACGGATCGTCGAGGTGTTCGGAAAGTAGTTATCTTAATCGACAAATTCAACGAACTTACACTTAAACTTTTCGTTACCTCACTCGGTTTATACGCTAAAACTGATTCAAGAAGTTGTACTCTCTTTTCATAACCGTCCCTTCACACCCTTTATAACCCATTCCTCACGTCACATCCATCACAATAACCATTATTACCAAAGTACAACTCCTTCTTTAACTCACCAAAACCGTCAAACCATTACTCTTACCTCTCTCAACTTCTTTCCTTCATCCCTACCAACAACCATGAAATCGCCAAGATTATCATCAATGAGCAAAGGGAAAAGCCCTAAATTCATCCAACCCGAGCCTTTACAGGTAATTCATCCTTCACCCACTGAAATTCCACAATCCTCTTCTCAAAAACGCCAAAGATCAACCACTCCTAAACCCATGTAAGGAGGCACAAAGAAAACCCACTCCAAAGGAACTTCATCTAGTCGACCAGTAAAGAGGGCCAAGCAAGTGGAGCCTGATAGTGCTGAAGAAATTTCCAAAGAGATGTCCGTTGGTTTTGGACTCGACAAGTACTGGTATGAAACAACTTCTTTCCCTCAATTGCATGCGATCTTGAGTAATCAAGGATGGGAGGTGCTTATGTATGACTTATCTTGCAATTCAATGTATCCATATTTGATGCGAGAATTTATAAGTAATTTTTCGATTAATAATGGTGTGTGTTCAAGTACTGTGAAGGAGATTAAAATTGAGTTTAATAGTCTTATGTTAGGTGAATGGTTTGGAGTACCTGCTGTAGGTTTCGACACTTATTATGTTGGATCAAAAATAGTTTTTTCAGGAATTAATGAAAAAACCGTGCTAAAATTTATAGGGATTAATGATAAAAAACGTAGTCACAATTCTTTGTGTCCACTTCATAAATTATTATACAATGTTGCTAGGAGGTTTATTTTGCCTCGGAGGTCGAAGCGTAGTGAAGTGAACTTAAGGGATGCTACCTTGATTTACTGTTTAGCAAATCATATAAAAATCAATTTTCCTTCTTTGATGATTTCTCATTTGGCCGATTGTATTGAAAAGAAAACGATGATTGGATATGGTGGCTTGTTAACCCATATATTTAAGAAGTTTGGTGTGCCTCTTGAAGGCCTAGAATTTCCTATGAGTGGTAATAACAAAATAGGTGCAAAGTGTCTTAACAACTTGCATCTTATATTAAATGAAAATGGAATTCTAGAGGATGCTGAAGATGATGTTGAGTATGTGAGTTCCGATGAGGAACAAGAGGAAGGTGAAACTGAAGTAGAAGGGGAGAATGTAGAGAATGTAGATCAGGAAACTGTTCCCACTGCCACTACTGAGGCAGAACAGAGCAGGAACAAGGGGAAACAGTGACTCAGGGGGAAGCAGTTAGTAAGGGGGAACAGGTTGGGGAAGAAGAAAAGGAGGAACTAGTGGATGAACAATCTAGTTCAGAGGATGAGGATCTCAATATACCTCTTAAGAACATCAGGAAATCATCCAAGAGTTCTTCGTGCCTTAATGCTGATATTGCCTCTCCAACCCCACCATCACCAAAGCCAAGTTCACCTATACCACCATCACCAATAGCCACTACTCCACCACCATTTACATCACCACCATCACCCTTACCCACTGGTTTTGATGATCCCACTACTATCCCTCCTCCGCCTATTACCCTTGCTCATGTCCATTCTACACTACTTGATATGCAGTCCCAATTATGTGCCTTTCAGAGTGAAGTTCGAGCCTCACTCTCCACTATTGCTGAGCAACTCACCGACATGGAATCACGTCTTGGTGCGAAGCTTGACACGGTGGAGGTGCAGACAAAATATGTTGATGAGGAGCCTGCTGCCTAATCCCTCCTGCTTCTGTTTTCATTAAAAATTTAATGTTTGGTTGGCCCATTTTATATGTAATCTTTAAACAATATTTTCTTTTGCTTTTAATGTACCAGTTGGGGTACAAAACAATTTATGTTTTGCTTATGCTACTTACTAACCCACTACTTTTCATCCTTTATATCATCTTTATTTTCTATCCCCATGGTTTATGATGTTTGAATGCGTGCTTTCTTGATTTATGTTTTGACATTTATTTTCTTAGTTTGCTGCTTACTATCTTAATTTGTCTAACGCTTGCCTTAGAGCTGTGGATTGGTTTACACCCCTACTTTTTGATTGATGCCAAAAGGGGGAAGAGTAGCAAACAAACTTAAATGAATGCTTGTGAATGCTTACGTTTTTGCTTAATCTGGACAATTGATTCTCTAGAATTGATTCTCTGTTTTGTTCTAATAACTAACACCTATGACCTTACGACTTTAGGTTATTTTAGTTTGTTCTAAATTTTTTTTAGATGTTTGAAATGTTCTTAGTTTATGATAGAACAGTTTGTTGACTTAATGTTTGATATACTTAAGCTTCATATGGATAAAAGTATTTGACTTATGAATTGATCATCATGGGATTACTTATGTTTGGTTTATTTGGATAATTTGATTAATTGTTGTTTGATATGATTTATTGAATATCACTTTGTTTATCTTTTATTCTCAAAACTCATGATATTTTGAATTACTTAGATTGTTGTATTTCTTATTTTATGTTTTTATGTTTCTTAGTTAATTTTCTTAATTTATAAGTATTATTATAGTTATATTTATTTTTTTATTTTGTCTTGTTTTAAATTTAAAAACTTAAGTCATGTTTAACCACATGATTTTTTTTAAAAAAAAGTTTTAAAAATTTATTTATTAGAGTAATATGTTTACATGAGAGTTTAGTAAATTATTTGTAACGATTTAATTTACTAGATTTTATTGAATGTGTGTTAATCTCAAGCATGTTCATTATATTTGTTTTACTCTATTTTTTTATTAAGTTTGTTTATAAAGTTTGTCATCATCAAAAAGGGGGAATTTGTTGGCCCATTTGGTTTTGATGATAACATGAACTTAATAAACAAACATATTTTGTCTTTGAGATTGTTTTGATAGGTCAAATATCCGATCTTTATAAGGGTCGTTGATGGACCATTAAGCGTTGAAAAGGGATTACTTGTTAACTGTTCCAAGATCAAGTCAGAGTTCGAAGTTTGGTCAATCGGAGACAGTGCAGTGTTCCCAGATCAGCGGTCAGAGGAGGAGTCAACAAAAATAATAAAGAAAATAATTTTTAATTTTTATTTTTCTTTTTTAGTTTTGTTGTACGGGTGAATTAGTCTAGAATGCACAAGGAAATTAATTAAGAAATTAAAATAACTAACTCCTAAAAAGACTCCTTAAAATTAGGATCTTAAAATTAGTTTTCTTAAATTGTTTTAGCTATTTTTAGCTAGAAGACAAGAAAACTTGGAGTAACCACCAAGCTTTCCTCACCACTCAATCACGTAATTAGCCCTCAACTCCCACTATCTTTGATCATGGGATTATGGCTAAATTGGATCTAAAAATTTATTTAAAGGATTTTTCTATAACCGACACATTTGGTGATCATTTGAGAGAAAATTGTTTTTCCTGAAAATATTTATGCCCAAAATATTTCGTGAGGTTCTCAAAATTAAAGAAGAGGAAATCTTGATTGATTTTAATTACTAATTAATTTCAAGATTTAATCCTTGTGCTATTCTTGGTTTGATTCATCCATTTTAGATAAATCTTGTAAAGGGTTTATTTGAGTGAATTTGTATTTAGACTTCGGGTAAGTCTAAAGGGAAGAGAGAAGAGTAGAGAGAAGAGAAACGGTAAGGAGTTACCGAGAGAAGAATAAGAGTAGAGAGAAGAGAAAGAGTAGGAGAAGTTATTTTATGTAATAGAGGAGTGATTTACATAAAATAATAGAGAAGAGAAATCCCTAGTGGGTCGTGGTTCTTTTTCCCACGTTAAATCTTGGTGTTCCTTTTAGTTTTTCTTTATTTTGTCTTGAGTATTTTTATTATTCAAATTCCGCAAGAAAAAGGGCAAAAAATACTCAAAGGGCGAAAGTAACAATTCACCCCCCTCTTGTTACAGCTCATTGTCTCTAAGTGTTTCTACAGCAGTAAAATGGACTACACAAGCGCGAAACCTAACTATAACGCCTTGTTCCCCGGCAACGGCGCCGTTTTGATAACGGGTTTCTAACGCGTCGTATAACGCTAGAATCCTTGGTCAATCAAACACATTTATAAACACCCTAAATACAACTATAGCATGAATAGAGATAAGTTGGGGATCGAACCACAGAGAACAAGGGCAAGGAAGATTAAGTGCTATGTGTAGGGAAGTAGTGGTGTGTGTATGTAGGAGGGTGTTTTAAGTCTAAACTAAGAAAAACGATAAACAAGATTGTTAAAAGCAATAGTAATCAAACGAAGTTGGTGAGGATTCACCCGAGGTCGATACTATGTTCTTAAACAAAGCTAGGTCAAGTGAGATCGAGCGTGGCTCAATCGAGGCACTCTAGATAGCATGGGGAAGTTAACGACTTATAGTCAATTCGAACGACCCATAATTGCCCTATGTCTCACAAGGGAGTGGCAGAAAAAGATATGCATCGAATATCAATCAAACAAACCACAACAACCTCAACCCTAATCTAGCATATGAACAACATTCACCAAACCAAAACCCCTAAGAAATCTACTCTAGCATATTGAAGGTGAAAACAACTAAGAACAAGAAGGGCAATATGTACGTAAACATTAGGGCAAGAAATAAACTAGCAATAATGAAAGACAAGGCAAGGAAACTAACTATAGGAGACAAAAACAAGGTAAAATCGAGTGTAAATCATATAAAACCAATGTAAAACATCGAGACTAAACACTAAAATATGGACATAAATGTACTCTAAATCGAGCACATCAGTAGTCTATCAATCTTTTTTTAAAAGTTGAATTTAGGGTATCACATAATTAGATAAAATGTTAAAAGCTAGCTATAATTTTCTATTATTTTTCAATTAAGTAAGATGTTAATAATGTGGTTATTTTTCCATCTACGCAGTTGTCTATTTTTCAAACCTAAAGGGAATCAGATTGCAGATGATCTTTCTTGCAAAAGTTTCATAGACTAAAGATTTTGGCTGTACAACATATCAAGCCATAAAGATATTTTTTAAAGACTATTAGTGAAGCACGTGATCCCCCAAGTTATCCTCATGGCTATACCTATAAAGTAGATCTTCCAGATGAATACAAGATCTCCAACACCTTTAACATAGGAGATTTGTTACTCTATGTGGGAAATACATGATTGGGGTCAATTCTGTACAAAGTAGGGGGAGTTGAACCAATTATACATGGTTCAAGAAAGCCTACTAAGAATGAACATAATTCACAAAGTTTAGCTACCTTTGCATCTGTGCCAAATCCTCAGGAAGTGCATAAATCTAAGGCTAACAACATGAATGCCTTTAATTTATGATTAACTACATGCCTTGACCAAGAAAAGGCCATATTAGATCCTAAAAGTAATGCTACGACACATAACATCAAGACAAACACTAAGAAAAGGATAACAGAACCAACTGATTGCCAACAGATCTTGCTAGAACTTACTGAGCCATGACTTGTGCAACGTGGACCCTGTTGAGGCTGGAACATAATTCACAGAGTTCAGCTACCTTTTCATTTGTGCCAAATCCACAAGAAGTGCATAAATCTAAGGCTAACAACATGAATGGATTTAATTTATGATTAACTACATGCCTTGACCAAGAAAAGGCCATATTAGATCCTAAAAGTCATGCTAAGACACAGAACACCAAGACAAACACTGAGAACATGACAACATAACCAACTGATTGCCAACAGGTCTTGCTAAACTTACTGAGCCATGACTTGTGCAACGTGGACCCTGTTGAGTCTAGAAGTGGCATCTCTGCACATGGACCAAGCCACCAAGGGGTTAGGACCACATTAATTTTCCACATGGAACCCTAGAAGCGTTTTTGAAGGTGGGATGGTTAGAGGGTCATCAGAATAGGACATTGATGCTTTTTTACTTTTGCTTCTATTTTAAAATGTACACATGTTATTGTACGTGGCTTCATTACGCATATATTGTTAGTTAAAGCCAAGATAGCCGTTATAGATGTTTGAGAATCCTATATATAGGGGCCTCATATTATGTAAACTGAGTTTTTGATCAATTTACAAATTACTCAGTTTTTCTTCAAATAAATTTTTGTCAGACTTAGAGAGTGTGAGTGAAGCATTCTATCTATTCCTCTTGGTTTGTGAGTGAAGTAAATCAAGAGAATTCTCACAAAGATTCATGAGAGTGAAGCCCAATTGTTGTGGGGTTGTGTGTCAAACCTTTGAGGGTGAGTGAAGCTCTCAGTGAGTGACAATATCTTAGGGCCTGAAAACCAAGAAAGTGTTTCTTGGGTGTATTTGGTCTCTGAGTTGGGTGAGTGTGCAAGGCCTTGGCTATTGTGTAATTAAAGGTGCCTTATGTGCAATATTAAGGGCATCAACATCCCCTTACATGTTCTAAATTCGTATTAGAGTGTAAGTTGCGTGTAGGGAAAAAGAGTCAAGTCAGAGAGACAAAAAACAACAGAAAAACTAGGACAATTTTTGGTGGACTTTGTGAGCAACAGATTGGTATAATCATTCTTATTTCTCTCCTTTAAATTCTGATTTTGTATTTGAAGGAAATAGGTTTGATAATCTTTTTTTCATTTTCATATTCCCCTTAAATATTAGATTCCTTAAATACAAGTCATCATCTAAAACAAGATTGTGTGTGTAGTCAGTTTTTTAAAGATTTCTGTGGTGTGTGATTTTTCTGAGTCTTTTGATATATCTGTGCATAATGGATGCTAAGATTGAGGCTATTGAACTGGTTGTGTAGGCCATCACTCATACCATAGCCAATGCTTGTCTTGAAAACAATGACAGACCACAGCACAACCCAAACAACTAAGGGAATTGTTAGAATATTGATAGAATATTTCCAGTATATTTTTTATTCTTAATAATTAGTATATTTGTAATTATAGGTGTTGACATATTTAGGATTTTTAATTTAGGTAACCCTAAGGATGATTGTGTATATATTGTATGCTCTGCCATTGGAATTGAATAACACAGAACTATTGAAAACCCAAAACATCGTTTTTTACTCGAAATCATGGTATCAGAGCGGCAACGATTCTGAGTCGTTTTTGCAGCTTCATCATATACCGATTTAACTTACCTCTAAAACAGAATTAGAGGAGAAATTGAAAACCATCACATTACCACAATATACTGCTTCCTAGGTCGCCATTAACGACAAGCATTCTGAGGTCGCCATTAACGACTCATAGTCATCCATAGAAAACACTGATCTACTAACCATTTTTCACAAAAAAAAAGAGGGAAAACCAGAGGTTTTTTTGCAACAACAATCTACTGCTACTTAGAAGGGTATATACGGTCAACCACAAGCATTCCCTAAAACTTCATTTTAGATTGTTGTTGACTTGTGAGACAAATTAAAACAACCAGAAAAGCTACTCTCGGCCACAATTTTTTTTCTTTCATTGAGGAAGGAAGATTTCAAGGAGGAACTCCCAAAAACGGCGCACAACAAGAAGGTTTTTTTGGGTACCCTAAAACCTAAAGTGGGTCGTGTGCTTATAAAGGGAGAAGGGAAGGTTACGTGGCCTTTTTTAAGGATGACCCACCTTCATCTCATGGATTATCCTTGACCATTTTTCGTGGAGGATGGATTTTCGATTGTGGAGCTACGAAAACTATGTCGTACGACCCAAATGATTTTGATACACGGTCTAGACCCTTGAAAAATATTATTCGGACCACAAATGGAGAAGAGATTAAAGTGGGCGGAGCTGGCACAATTTCTTTCAATAAGAATTTCAGTTTAAATAATTGTTTATATGTTCCTGATTTATCGCATAAATTGTTATCTGTGAGTCGGCTCACAAGGGATCTTAATTGTACGGTGCTCATTAAATCGGGTTATTGTGTGGTGTAGGATGCTCGGACAGGACAAATTATTGGGCGTGGTATTGAACGAGGTGGCCTGTACTACTTGGAAGAGGAGACTCAAAAAGGCAAAGCATCGCTTGTTCACAGGTTAGAGGATAAACAAATATGGACTTGGCACCGTAGGCTCGGACACCCATCTATAAGGTACTTAGAAAAGTTATTTCCTACTTTGGTTAAAAATAAGCTGAATTTCAAATGTAAGACCTGTATTATGGCCAAAAGTCACAAACATTCCTATCCTAGTAGTTCAAGTAAAACTGATGTTCCATTTAGTTTGATTCATTCTGATGTGTGGGGTCCTGCTCCCGTAGTTGGCTTGCATGGTTACTTGTATTATGTTGTGTTTATTGATGATTGCACTCGTGTGAGCTGGATATATTTTTTGAAACATAAGTCTGAGGTGTATAAGGTGTTCGTTAACTTTTATCAAATGATCCGTACCCAGTTCCAAGCCCAACCCCGTATCCTTAGGTCTGATAATGGTCGGGAATTTGTTAACTCTGACATGCATCAATTCTTTACTGTTAATGGCTTAATTCACCAAACCTCTTGTCCTGACACACCTCAACAGAATGGAGTAGCAGAAAGTAAGAACCGAACCCTCCTTGAGATAACCCGTGCTATTATGCTTGAATCCCATGTTCCTACTTATCTTTGGCCCGAAGCTGTTGCTACCGCAAACTACCTCACAAATCGTCTACCCACAAAAGCCTGATCTACCACACGCCTCTTGACACCTTAAAAACCTTTCATACCTTACCTTCATCCCATTCCCTTCCACCTAGGATATTTGGTTGTGTTGTGTTTGTTCATCAACCCAAACGAGTGCGAAGTAAATTTGAATCTAGAGCAGGGAAATGTATCTTTGTGGGGTATGGAAGGGATCAGAAGGGCTATCGGTGTTATGACCCCCTCACTAAGCGAGTTTATACTACTATGGATTGTGACTTTGTTGAGGACTCCTACTACTACTCCCACCCTCGATGTCAGGGGGAGAGTTCTCATGACGATCTCGGATGGCTCATAAGTTCCAGTTTGTACTTAGACCAAAATGAACAAGTAAGCGATGCCGCTGAGTCACCTATTCAAGCTGTGCAGTCCTCTTCAATTCCATTACCAGTCATGTCTGTTCATCAGGTGAGTTCTCTTGATAGTAATGTTGGTACTGGTATTGTTGATAATAGCACTGATGTTGTTGATGTTGATGATACTACTATACTTGAGGTTGTTGATGATGCACCTATACTTGAGATTGTTGATACAGGACATAGTACAGAAACTGTGCCCCAGGATGATACAACAAATAGTAGGGAGATTCCCTATGTTTTGCCTCCCCGGACTACTAGGGGTGTTCCACCGAGAAGGTATGACCCAAATTATGAGGCGAAACGATCAAGATATCCGGTCGAGATGCCAAGTGAAGGAAACATGTCCCAGTGTGCCTTAGCTTTCAAAACTGCATTATACAGCACCAAACTTCCTACATCAGTCAAGGAGGCTCTTGAAACCGATCATTGGCGGAAAGCAATGGAGGAAGAAATAAGTGCTCTCAAAAAGAATGGCACTTGGGAAAAATGTAGCCTACCAAACACTAAACGAGTTGTTGGATGCAAATGGGTCTATACGGTCAAGTACAGGGCATATGGAACTATTGAACGATACAAGGCTCGGCTTGTAGCTAAGGGTTACACTCAAACCTATGGCATTGATTATTCTGAGACATTCTCTCCGGTAGCAAAACTTGACACTATCCGGGTTCTGTTCAGTATAGCAGCAAATCTTGATTGGCCCCTTCACCAGTTCGATTTTAAGAATGCTTTCCTACACGGGGAACTACAGGAGGAAGTTTACATGGAGGCTCCACCGGCATTTACTACAGAGTTCTCAAAAGGGGAAGGGTGCAGGTTGAGAAAGGCTTTGTATGGGTTGAAGCAATCTCCTAGAGCATAGTTTGGGAGGTTCACTTCAGCTATGAGAAGATTTGGATACAAACAGAGTCACTCTTATCATACTCTGTTCTTAAAGAAAAGAGGTGGGAAAATAACGTGTTTGATCATATATGTTGATGATATGATCATCACAGGTGATGATAAAGTAGAGATCGAGAATCTGAAGAAAAAGTTGTTCAGTGAATTTGAGATGAAAGATCTAGGAAGACTAAAATACTTTTTGGGTATTGAAGTTCTGAGGTCAAACAAGGGCATTTTCATATCACAGAGGAAATATGTCCTAGACTTGTTAGCTCAGACAGGGATGATGGATTGCAAACCAGTCGAAACTCCGATTACAGTGAATCATGGGTTACAGATTCTTCAAGAAGGGGAATCAGCAGATCGTGAACAGTACCAGAGATTGGTGGGGAAGTTAATTTACTTAGCCCATACGCGACCTGATATTGCATACGCAGTAGGTGTGGTTAGTCGATTCATGCACAAACCACAGATACAACACATGGAATCTGTTTTTCGTATTCTGAGATATCTGAAAGGGAATCCTGGCAGAGGAATACTCTATAGAAAGAATAGTCATCTCAACCTCAGGGCATACACTGATGCTGATTGGGCAGGTGATAGGGATGATAGAAAGTCAACCTCGGGATATTTCACACTTGTAGGAGGGAATTTGGTGACTTGGAGGAGCAAGAAACAGAAAGTGGTAGCTTTGTCTAGTGCAGAGGCAGAGTTTAGAGGGGTTGCTAAGGGAATCCAAGAGGTCCTATGGCTCAGAAAGTTGTTAACTGATCTTGGCTTCCCTCCTAAAGGAAGCTGTGAGTTATATTGTGATAATCGAGCTGCGATCAATATCTCGGAAAATCCGGTTCAACACGAAAGAACAAAACATGTTGAAGTAGATAGACATTTCATAAAGGAGAAACTTGAAGCAGACATAATCAAGCTACCTCATGTGAAGTCAGAAGATCAACTCGCGGATATACTTACGAAGGCAGACAGTGGTTCGAAGAAGTTTTGAGCAAGTTGGGTATCGGATATCCGATAACTCAACTTGAGGGGGAGTGTAAGAATATTGATAGAATATTTTCAGTATATTTTTTATTCTTAGTATATTTGTAATTATAGGTGTTGACATATTGAGTATTGTTAATTTAGGTAACTCTAAGGATGATTGTGTATATATTGTATGCTCTACCATTGGAATTGAATAACACAGAAATATTGAAAACCCAAAACATCGCTTTTTACTCGAAATAAAGAATAGGAATCAAGAAGACAGAACAATCAGAATTGAACTGCATGTTTTAATGGACAATCCCATGACCCTAGAGTGTATATTGAATGAGAGGATAGGTTAGATAGATACTTTAAATACAAAGACACATCTCCTGAAAGACAATACAAACTGGCCATGATAAAACTCATCAAATTAGCAGCTCTATGGCTTGAGGGAATGTAGAAACAAAGAAGGAAGAAGGATAGGCCTAGAATTGATACTTGGGCAAAAGTAAAGAAACATCTAAGGACAAAATATGTTGCCTGTAACTATAAGCAACAGTTATATGTACAATGGAAAAGTGAAACCAAAGAAACAGGAGTGTGGCTGAATATGTGCAAGAATGGGAGAAATTGTCTATTCTTTGAGAGGTAACTAAAATAGATGAGATGAGGGTAGGCAAGTTTATAGCTGGACTAACGGATGAGATTAGGATGAGACTTATCACTATACCTAACCTAACCTTGCAGCTGGCTTATAACAAGGTTATGACCATATAACATAATGTTGAGAAGAAAATGACTACTTACAACCCAAATTATAACAGAACACCTAAAAGCACCCCTTCTAAACTAGTAGCTTGTTCATCTAATCCTCCTTGGAAGGATAATCAAGAAACTGGAACCAACGGTAAGGTGGCTTTCCCTATGAAAGATGTAGTTTGCTTTAAATGTCATGGACATGGACATTATAGGGATGCTTGTCCCAATTCCAAAGCTTTCACTACACAACAATGGCTAGATATTAGGGGTGACACTAAACCAAAGACGATGCTTGTATCCAGAAATAGAGTAGAGGAAGAGAGTTGGTCTTTTGTTGGAGATGACGAACCATAGGGATCATATAGGATTGATGAAACATGAAGGTTGGAAATATATGAGAGTAGCCTTGAGGATAGTGAAAATTAAGAGGAAAGGGAAAAGTTAATGCCTGAGAAGAACACAAAAACCTAATAGTTAGGAGGAGTTTTCATGCCACACCTGAAGATAAAGGCTCAAACAAAAGAGAACTTATTTCAGACTAAGTGTAGGATTAAGATTAAGATTTATGATCTTATTATAGATGGAGGAAGTGAGTCAAACTGTGTTAGTGCAGATCTTTTGGCTTATTTGAGGTTGAAAACTAGACCCCTTTCCCATCCTTATAAACTTAAATGGTTGGATAACAAGGCTAGTGGTGCAGTAAGTATATACTGATTGGTAGGGTTTAGTTTAGGGACTTATGAGGATAAGGTTGTATGTGAAGTTTTAGAAATGAATGCATGCTTAGGCAGGCTTTGGCAATATGATAGGAAAAGCACACATAATGGTTACACAATTACCTACACTATTAAACATGAGGGTACGTTGAAACACTTAATTCCTTTAACCCGCATAAAGAAACTAGTACACTTGATTAGTAGGAAAGTGTGTGAAAAGGAAATTATGAACAAGGAGACAGTGTATCTATTCTTCACTAAGGAAGTCAACACCTTATCTAATATACCTACTGAGGTTCAACCATTATTAGAGCAATGTCTTCCGAGATGATTTGCTAGAGGGACTCCCACCCATTACAGGCATAGAACACTTAATAAACCTTATACTAAGAGCTCGTTTGCCAAACAAGCCAGCATACAGAACTAACCCCACAAAACCCAAAGAGCTACAAAGATAGGTGGAAGAATCGCTTTAAAGGGGATATGTGAGGGAGAGTTTGAGTCCTTGTGCTACACGTACACTCCTTGTGCTACACGTACACTTACATAACCATCAAGTATAGATTTCCTATACCTAGGATAGATGACATGCTTGATGAGCTTGTAGGTGCTCAATGGTTTAGCAAAGTAGATTTGAGGAGTGGTTAACATCAAATCAGATTGAAAGAGGGATATGAGTGGAAGATAACTTTTATAACCCAATATGGGTTGTATGAATTGTTGGTAATGCCATTTTGGCTTATAGGGGAACCAAGTACCTTTCTGAGGTTAATGAATGAGATCTTAAGACCTTTCTAATGTAAATTCATTTTAGTATACGTAGATGACATCTCAATTTATAGTAAACAAATTAAGGAATATCTAGGACACTAAGAGCAGTTGTTCAAGGTTTTAAAGGAGCAAATACTATATGGTAGACAAATGTAGATTTTTCTATGCAGGAAGTAGTTTTTATCATAGGTAAAATGGGTGTTAAGGCAAATCCATCAAATATTGAGGCTATCAAGACTTAGCCTACACCAACCACTATAATTCAGATTAGGTCCTTCCATGGATTAGGTTCTTTTTATAGGAGAAGCTTCAAGTGGACACCAAAGGCTCAGTAAGCCTTTAACACTATTAAGGTCATCTTGTGCAAAGCTCCTATGATTAAGCTACCAAACTTTTCAAAGCCCTTTGAGGTAGAATGTGATGCTTGTAGAATAGGATTAGGAGCAGTCTTAGTACAAGAAGGTAGACTAGTAGCATTTTTTAGCGAAAAATTGAGCAAAACTAGGCTTTAACTACTACACCTTTGATAAGGAGTTTTATGCTATGATAGAGCATTGGAACACTGGTTTCACTACCTCAAAGTGCAACCATTTTTCTTTTTCCACAGATCATGGATGCCTAAAAAACATGCATGGCCAACAAAAACTTAACCCAAGGCATGCTAGGTAGGTAGAATTCTTACAAACTTTCAACTTTTCAGCTAAATACAAAAATGTCATAGTAGATGCTTTGAGTAGAAGGCATAATCTGACAATTGTATTAGATGCAAGGATTTTAGGGTTTGAGATGATAAAAGACTAATATACAGGGGCTTTGGTGAACTGTATCAGCTTGCAAAAAAGAACCTCAAGGACTATTTTATATACAAGAAGGATTTTTATTCAAAGGCAATAGACAATGCATACCTAAAACACCTTTAAGGTTATTACTAGTTAGAGAAGTGCATGAGGGTAGCTTAGAGGGACATTTTGAGATACAAAATACCCTAGACATGTTGTGCCAACATTTCTTTTGGCCTAAAATGCTAGGGATTGTAGGGAAACACATTCTGAGATGTGAAGCATGCATAAAGGCTAAAATCAACTTCGATAAGGGTGAGTACATGCCTTTACCTATGGCTAGTAGACCATAGGAACACTTAAGCATGAATTTTGTTGTGGCTTTACCAAGAACTCAAAGAGGAAGAGACTGTATCATGCTAGTGGTTGATAGGTTCTCAAAGATGGCACACGTTGTTGCATGAAATAAGGTAGATGATACCAAGCATATAGTTAGGATTCATTTTACGAATTGCAAGGGGTACCTCGAGCCATTGTGTCTGATAGGGATAGTAAACTCCTCAGCTATTTTTAAACAACCCTATGGAGACTATTAGGTACAAAGCTTTTGTTTTGTATAACACATCATCCACTAACTGATTGTCAAACTGCAGTTACAAACAAAACCTTAGGATCCATTTTACGGAGTTTGGTAAGCAAGAACCTTAGAGATTGGGATCTTAAGTTGTCTCAAGAAGAGTTTGCTTATAATATAAGTCCTAGCTATAGCTCCAAGCACTCCCCTTTTGAGTGTGTGTAGGGTAACAATCCTTTGTTACCTTTGTCACTAACTTATTCTAATTTTCAGGATAAGATAAGTAAAGATTTTGAGGAGCTAGCTAAAGAAATGATGAATTTGCATAAGACAATACAAGACAAGGTACTTTAAGACAATGAAAGATACAAACAGAAAGCAGACAAGGGTTGCAAAGCAAGAAAGCCAATGGAAGTAAGAGACTATACGTGGATCCATTTGAGGAAGGCAAGATTTCCAAAGATAAAGAAGAACAACTTGATGCCTAGAGCTATTGGTCAGTTCCAAATCGAGGAAAAAATTGAAGAAAATGCCTATAAAGTAGATCTTCCAGATGAACACATCTCTAACACCTTCAACATAGGAGATTTGTTACTCTATTTGGAAAATACAGAATTAGGGTCAATTCTTTCCAAAGCAGGGGGAGTTGAACAAATAATACATGGTTCAAGGAAGCCTACTAACAATGAACATGATTCACAGAGTTCAGCTAACTTTATATATGTGCCAAATCCACATGAAGCTCATAAATCCAAGGATAAAAGCATGAATGGCTTTAATTTATGATTAACAACATGCCTTAACCAAGAAAAAGCCATATTTGTTTGTAAAAGTCAAGCTAAGACACAGAACACCAAGACTAACGCTGGGAACAGGACAACAAACCGACTGACCGCCAACAGACCTTGCTGAACTTATTGGGCCAAGACTTGTGCAACGTGGACCCTATTGAAGCTAGAAGTGGAATCTCTGCACGTGGACCAAGCTATCAAGGGATTAGAACCACATTAATTGTCCACATGCAACCCTAAAAGCCTGTTTGAAGGTGGGCTAGTCAGAAGGTCATCAGAATAGGACTTTGATGTTTTTTTTTTTTTTAAGTTTTGCTTCTATTTTAAAATGTGCACATGTTCTTGCACGTGGCTTCTTTAGGCATATATTGCTAGTTCAAGCCAAGGTAATCGTTATAGATGTATAAAGGTCCTATATATAGGGGCGTCATATGATATGAAACTCAGTTTTTGATGAATTTACAAATTACTCAGTTTTTTCTTCAAACAAACACTAGTGGAAAAAATTTCATTTGCTGCGTAAGATTAGCTGCGGTTTTGTAATTACGCAGCACAAAATAAAAATAAAAATAAAAAAAGTTCCAAAGGCTGCGGTTTTGCCTCATATAACCGCAGCAAATAACAAAAAAAAATTGATAGAAGATTATTTGCTGCGGTTCTTGCTATGACCGCAGCAAATGACCCAAAAAAATAAGAAGATTATTATTTGCTGCGGTTTTTAATAGGGTCCGCAGCAAATAGTGGGACGCCATTTATTCTTCAAGAACCTCAAATACCCTCAATCTCTCTCTAAACCTAAAAACCCTTTCTAACCTAAAACTCTCTTTCAACATATCATGCGCCGTTTCTTCTCATTCTCCCTTTCTCTCTTCATGAATCTTTGAAAAAAACAATCTTTCTTCATCAATCTTCTTCATCAATTCTTCCATATCTCCCTTTCTCTCTTCTTCTTCATCAATCTGCCCCCAATTTCAAAGATTTTTCGTTTCTTCTTCAATCTTTGAAAAAATTTATTCACCATATCTCTCTTTCTAAACCTAAAAACCTAAAAATAAGAAGATTTTTAGTGCTATTCTTCTTCTTTAATGGTGAATGAATTGAAATGTCGATAGTGCTCTTCTTCATCCACTCCTTCAATGTCGAAGATTTTTCGTTTTATCTTTTTCCAAGTAAGTCAATTTCTCAATTAATTTGTGGTATTTCGTTTTTAATTTCTTCAATCAATTTCTTCAATTAATTTTCGTTTTTAATTTGCTGCCCTCAATAAATTTCGATACTCTTGCACAAGAAGAAGAAGACGAAATTCAAACTGAAGAAGAAGGCTTGTAGATCTGTATTTGTATTTGTATTTGTAGATCTATATCTGTTCGTTTTTATTTGTAGATAGTAGATTTAATCTTTGTATTTAAATCTTTGTATTTTAATTTTCTTAATTTAATATTGTATCTTAATTTTTGTATATCATATAGTACATTTCTTTGTATAATATTAATATTTTCTGGGTATCTTTGTATTCGTATTCGTTTTTGTAGATCTGAGTTTCTTATTTGTATTCGTTTTTGTAGATCTGGGTTTCTTATTTTTTGGAAATTTAATATTTTCTGGGATACATTCTTCGTTTCTTGTATAATACTCTTAATTTAGTATTTTCTGGGTTTTTGTATCTTCGTTTCTTAATTGTAAGTCATTAAGGGTTAAATGAAACGAAATTAAAAAAAAAAAATTTAAGCCTCATAAAGGCTGCGGTTCTAAATGGACCGCAGCAAATGTTTTTTTTTCATTTAAAAAAATGGCTATAGGCTGCGGTTTTTAGGACCGCAGCTAATAACATTTTCTCATCTGCTGCTTCTATAAATGCTGCGAGACAAAACCGCAGCATATACCCACAAAAAACCGCAGCTAATGACCTTTTTTCCACTAGTGAAATTCACTACTACAAATCATCACTTGTGCCACAGTTGCAATCGTGGCACAAGTAAGAATTTCCCGTGGCTATGCTACCTAGCCACGGGAATTCAAACTTGTGACTACCGTGGCACAAGTGATCGTGGCTAGTGAAACAGCCCAAACCGGTGTAAACAATATTATAATACTGTCTACAAAGCACAGCGGAAGACTTATAAAAGTCTGGGCTGAATCCGACCTGTGGCTCGATAGCCACAACAACTAATATCAGAGTATTTAAAACTTTTACATTAAATAAGTGAATACTATTTACAAAACGTTATAAAATATTACAATTTAATTTACAAAATGTGTTTCAGAAAGAAGTCATCGCCTCGCACGTATCACATAACACATGTAGACATCTCTCCACATCTGATCCAACCTGAAAATGGATCTATCCCCCGTAAGGGATAGGCCCCATCAAAGACTGTCAACAATTGAATTGTTGAGTAATCTAACAAACTATTACATTTATATACAAGTCATTTAACAAACATCTCCAATTCAATATTTTGCTCATTTGGTATCTCTTTATGAAATATTAATTTATCAAAATCCAAACTCTTTTAAAAGACTGTTTGGTATCGACATAAATACGGCTAAGAACTTTTAGTTCATAGCGAATCAAAACACGGCTATAACTTTACAAGTTAATAGCGAAAATCAAAATACGACTATTACTTTACAAGTAAATAGCGAAATCAAAATACGACAAATGAAACATAAGAATTCATTTGCGAAACAAACAAAACTTTATATACCAAACGTATTTATTCAAAACTCATGTAAAAACAATAATATAACAACACTTTAAAACGTGGGAATATATGGACCGTCAGGAAGTAGGCTTGATCTAAATCCTGAGAATACGGGTGATCGTCATCACCGAAATACGGTTCTTACAAGAACGAAACGGGATCGGGGGCTCGAGACCGATCCGAATAACCATTACCTATTATCAAGCTATAGGATTTCATAATAATCCGGATATAGATATCTGTTGCCAATTCCCAAAAATAAACATGTTTCAATGTCGAACATTTCAAGATAAAACGAATCAATAAGTCACTTGATTTTCTTTAAAATCAATAATCATACTTCATTTATAAAACCATATTTCAAGACTCATATTTTAGAAGGTAATATCATACAAGACATGCTTTTGTAATATCTTTAAATAAATACAATCTTAACATACTTTTCAATCAAATATAATTTTTATAATATGATTCATTTTTATTAAAATCATTTTACAAAACTAAGAATATTATTACATAAACAAGCAATCAAACCAATATATTTTCTATAAAGTTACTCAAACTAGCTTTAAAAGATATTAGATGTTTGTAAGTTACCTTTATGAGCAAATTCCTCAATCAAAAATCAAATTAGAAGGCCAAAGAACTTCAATGATGCATTTGAACAAACACTATGTGTGCATCAACTTCTAACTTCAAGGGATAAATATTCAAGCTCCATTTGTGCATCACCATTAATAATACTCAACAAAGAAAGAGTAATAACCCTAAATTGATCTCAAGTACCCAATATTTAACCTTAAACATTCAATTGATTTCATAGTATCTAATTCCACTTATCACTACAAAAAATGTTGCAGATACCCACGCTTAAAAATGCATTTAGGCACGCTTATATGTGAGGCTGATGGATTTAGCCACGCTTAAAAAAGCGAAGTCTGTGCTTGTGTGGGTAAATTTTAGGCACGCTTAATAAGCGTGGCTAAAATAACTCATTGCCACGCTTATAATAGTGGCTGATAGTACCTATAGCCACGCTTATAGGTGTTGTAAACTATCCTAACTTAATAAGTGAGGCTAAATTATTTCATAGTCAATTATTTTACTCGTGTTTTCACACACATTATAAGCGTGGCTAATGAGTATAATTGACATTTTAAATAATTTTGGCGATAAATTATTATTTCATAGTCAACCATGACAGAACCACAGCATCACCCCATGCTCATCACAGACAACTAGAAATTAACCAACACCCCATGCTCATGTTTGTGCAGCCAGCAGGTAGCAAATTGTGGCAGCAAGACAGCACAAGGCACTCAATAACAGCACGGACAGCAAGATCTATGAACCAGTAGGATCAGTAGCTCAAGCACAACTCAAATCTTCATCAAAAAACAACAAGAAGTCAACAATGCAGCAACATTGATGCATTAGCATCAAAAAACAGCAGGAACACTTAGATGAACAACAGAGTAGTTAATGATAGTAATCTAGCAGCACACGCAAGGTAGCAGCTTCATCATGGCAACCTCACAATTAGAACATCAGTAGTAGGAAAACACTAATTAGGTATAAAATAAATAAACCAGCCAGCAACAGCCCCAGCTGATCAGCAGATGCACTCTGTTGGAACAGCCCTCACAAACATCATCAGACAGCCAGAAGCACATCCAGTAGACTTCAGCTAGCCAGAAATATATCAACAACATGCATTAGGCAGGAAATCCACAGCACAACCACTTGGCTCAGCATCAAGAACAGTAGACAACAATCAAGAATACTTTTGTGAACACTAGCACTCTTAGTAGTGAACAAGCATAAATGACGACCCACAACAGACAACAATAGCACAATAGTGATGTGCAGAACCAGCAACACAAACAGATCAGCAGCAGAATAACAATTAGTAGCAATTGCAAAATAACAGTAGACATCAATATATGCAAATCAACAATAGTGATGATGCACACCAATTCGTGTGAGTGACCTGCAAAACTCGTCAAAGATTAAGACTCAGCAAAAGTAATTAACACGAAAATCACACTTTTCCTCGCCCTATACCTACTGCAAAAGATGCAGCTTCTCTAAACAAGACCAAAGTGAAATAAAATGCAAAAAATGAAAATTAACAGAAATCTGATGCTTAGTACATTAGGACTATACAATTATAATGAAGATATGCTAGCTTGCATCTACTCTCTAACCTGAAATTTTGCAATTGTGTCAGGAGTACGCAATATGCCTTGTGGAGATTCAGCAGCAAGTCCTTCCTTGTACTTTATTTGAGCAAATTATTCTTGGAAGCGTTGAACAAACCTTAAACAAATACAAGGTAGCAACTCAGTAATAGATGACACATACCCTTCTCTCCTACACCCAAAACCCAACATTCCAATGGAAAACAAGAAAAGTGACAAAAAAACAAAATTAAAAGTTAATTTAAACATTCAATGCTAAATATCAAATAACAGCATGGACAAGGTCAAAGACTACTTCCAAATATTCTAGCATATTTTTCAGAAGTTCCACATAAGCTCAAATTTCCTAAAACATGAAATACAACTTAATTGAGGATATCAAAATGTAAATCTCAATGTAATACACCAATTACAGGAACCTTAAAGTGTAGAGATCACCAACCCACAATCAATGATACATACAGAAATATATAGGAAAAAAAAAAGAAAAAAAAAAAAACAACTCAAAGAATCTACCTTAAAAGGCACTGCAGGCCGAAAGCTTGGAGGAGAAGGTGCTGCTATAGGGCCGCCGGTGTTGGAGGAGAAGTTGTTGCTACAGGGCCGCTGGTTCGAGGAGGATGGTGCTGCTACAGTGCCGCCGGTAATAATGGAGGAGTACTCCCTGTTAGGGACTTGGGGTTAGTTTGAGAAGAGAAGTGGGTTTTTTCAATTTATTTTGTGGAACTTGAAGAGGCGGTTTCTTTGTCCTATATTTCTTTTTAAAAAAAATATTGGCGCTTTAATTATTATTATTTTTTTTTTTTGATAGCCACGCTTATTTAGTGTGGCAAACATGTATATAATTTTTTTTTAATTGCTATTTAGTCTCGGTTATTAAGTGTGGCTAATTTAATGGCATGTTTTATATATTAACATTTTGCCTCGCTTATTTAGCGTGGCTAAATTCATTATATATTTTTTACTTGAAATTTAGCCACGCTTATTAAGTATGGCTGACTTGATTATTTTTTTATTTAATTAATATTTAGCCACGCTTATAAAGTATGGCTGAATTATTTACATACAATAATTTTTTAATAGATCTTTTAGCCTTGCTTATAAGTGAGACTAAAATTCTCACACTTAATAAGTGTGCCTAAATGCAAAAAAGTGTGCCTACTTACCAAACATTCGGCCACACTTAAATAAGCATGGCTACATAAGTGTAGCTATATGCAACTTTTTTTGTAGTGTATAAAGATTTCATTTTAGTACCATATCAGGACACATGTTAGTATTTTGGTCATAACTTCCTCATACAAACTCGTATAGAGACGATTCAAGTGTCTACGCGACCCTGACTCAGAGATCTACAATTCTTATGAAGACACTAAAACCCATAAACAATAAGAGCTACCCCGAAAATGGCAAAACAGAAAACTGATGATTGATTTTCGTGACAGCCTGTACCATTTCACTATTTTGAACATAACTCTCTCATATGAACTCGTATAGAGGTGATTTAAGTGTCTATGCGACCACGACTCAAAGCTCTACAATTCTCATGAAGACTCCAGAACCCAGAAATGGCCAGAACAATCTCAAAATTAGCCATGAACACGGAAGACAGAATCTGAATTTTTAGCTCTTAAACTACAAATATGAATCAAAACCCCAAATTCAAACCATAAACTTGATACCACAATTGAACCCCACAAAAGCCTTTGAAATGGATGAAACAAAGAATACATGACTCTCAATTCACTTGTTATTTTCGAATTGAAGAATGAACCAAATGGGATTTCCAGATTTTCTTCTTTAATGGATGAAAATTGTCATGGTAATATTTATTTATGTTATTTAATTAATTTATTATCATTAATGACAGTCGTACCCTCTTTATTATTTGTTGACCTTGACTTCCTGATTCCTTAAACTACCTAGCTTGATCACCAAGTAAATAACTGCCTACATTCTAAAAATAGCCACCATCATCCCATGATCTCCCATTATCCCATTATCTCACTATCTCCTAAAAATACTCATTCTTCAAGTATAAAAGGGGTAACTTCTGATTTGTTTATCATCTATCCTAGCAATCTTACACTGATCCATTGCACTACACCTATACACAAATCCAGTGATCTCCCTATTCATCTAAAACCATCATCCTTCATAACCCTTATAATCCCGAATCTCCAATTTTCATTTGTCGATCATATTATTATTATTTCCGTTATCTGACTTGAGCGTCGGAGTGCCCTTCCGGGAGATCACATCCGGGGTTAGGCTAACTTGTGTGCAGGTATAAGCTACAGACGAAACCGTTCGATATTTACAGCAAGGCGGTCCAGTCTCCTCATTACTACCTTCTCAGGTGATTCTCAAGCAGTGACATCAATTCAAGTTTCTTCGCAGAAACAGTTTGGCGCCGTCTGTGGGGATTCGATCAAAAGGTCATGGCTCCCAAGAAGAATACTACTCAAACCGCTATTGTGCAAAGTACTGATACAGATACCTCAGCAGGTCAGGCCAACACCCAGGCCGTGACCCGTCGTGATCTGGACTTACTTGCACAGAACCTTACCGCGGCTTTCGCCGAACAGCTGCGTAACGTCATCACCCAGACTCCGGTCCAACAACAAACCGTTGATGAGATGGCGAATCAAATTAAACATCTACAAGAGCGAATCAATCCACAACCTCAACCGACACCTCAAGGATCCCGAAGTGGAAACACAGGGAGTTCTCGCTCTAGCCGGAGAAACAAAAGAAGGCGTGAAATGTCACGCACCCATGAAAGCCGCACCAGGGGCGACTCGCGAGAAGAGAGATCTAAAAACGCCTCTCAAGATGAGAGACAAACTGCATCTCACGACGCCCGCTCCTTCCTCCAGAAGAAGCGGCAAAGGTCAAATCCCGTTCAAGCGCTTATTGACAAAAAGCGCGAAGAACGACGAAGATTTTCATGTACCGGATCCAGTCACTACCGAGATCTAAGGGGAAAGCCTACCGAGGAGTCACCTCAGGTCCAACCAGAACCCTCCATTCAAATCAACTCCCCCCTTGCAGCGGAAGTACTGGCGACTCCGAACCCCGCAAAGATCAAGGTGCCTAATATGACAACCTTTGACGGTACCTCTTGCCCAGAAGAACATATTATGGCTTATAAAAACTTGATGCTCTTATATACCGCGGAATCAGCTTTATTATGCAAATACTTCCCCATCACTCTGTCTGGAGTTACGCTCACGTGGTACACTTCACTTCCCGTCGGAAGTATACGTACCTTCGCTCAACTTGAAGACAAGTTCCTTTGTCACTTCGTCGCCTCTCGACGACAGGAGAAATAAAACTTCCACCTGCTTAGTATTACCCAGCAGGAGGGGGAGTCAATATCCTCCTATATTAAGAAGTTCCACGAAGCGGTGTTGGAAGTCACCGAATTGGAGGAATCCGTTGCCCTAAGTGCCCTCATCAACGGCATGCGGGCTCAAAAATTGAAATTTCAATTGGTGGAAAGCCAAGTGAAAACATACGCGGAGGCCATGAAGCAATGCCAAAGCTATATTACGGCCTCGGACATATGCCAGGCCCAAGATCCAAAGAAGAGGAGGACAGAGAGGAGAGACCAATTACCTCCGCGACCTCCTTCTAAAAACAGAGAAGACTACGCCCCGAGAAGAGATAGGGGCCAGCAGATGCGACGCCTCGATCCCTCTGACATGGGACCTCCTAGATCGAGGCAAGTATATTCCGCGGAAGAGGGTCCGAAAACGCGGAATTTATTGGATCGTGGCAACGATCCCCTGTTCAACCTCAATCGCCGCGACATCTTCTACGCTATCAGAGATGATCTTCCGGTTCCGCCTCCAACTACTACTCCCTCTGATAGGCGAAATTTCAATTTATGGTGCGACTACCATAAAGAACATGGCCATACTTTGGCTCAATGCCGCGAACTCAAGCGGGTATTATACCAGTTGGCCAATGAAGGCAAGCTGGAGCGATATGTTGTCAAAAGAGACAACAAGGATGAACGAGAAGGACGCAGCTGGCGTCAGAGAAGACCCTCTCCCAAGAGGGAAAATAACAAGAGGGAAAGTTCCCACACCCAAGGAACTATTCACCTCATCTGTGGAGGTTATTCTGAGGAATATCCCACTGTCCGCGCTGCTAAGGATAGTGTCCACACCTTGCTAAAGGGACCACCAAAAATTTCATCACCAAGTCCCCTTATGAAGTTCGACGCCGCGGTATCTCAACATCTTCAACAGCCTCATTCCGATCCATTAGTTGTTTCGATTAAGATCGGGCAAATGAAGGTCAAAAGGGTTCTGGTAGACACGGGCAGCACCGCAGATCTCATTACAATGGAATGCCTCCGCCAGATGAAATTTGAAGAACGGCATTTGCAGCCGCTTGATAAGCCGCTGATAGGATTTGGTGGAAACCAAGTCCAACCTCTCGGCACCATAATCCTCTCAGTCCGCGTAGGGGAGAAAGATAGCTGCAAAACTATGCCCATCCGATTCACGGTGGTCGACCTAAAATTCCCCTACAATGCCATAATGGGGCTCCCTCTCATCAACAAACTGAAAGCCGAGATTCTCCCACATCAGCTGCTTCTTCAGTTTGAGACGGATGACGGTCAAGTGGGAGTTCTAAAAGGGGACCAAGTCACGGCTCGTAAATGCCTCATCAACACACTCAAACAAGAGCCGATCGCTGCCGTCCCTTCCAAAAGGGAGAGACCTGAATCTTCCTCCGTCATGACCGTTTATACGGAGGATACCAACGCCCCTTCCAAACCACGACCCTCGGAGCAGCATGAAGAGGTCGACGTATTCGAAGGGAAAAAGGTTAAAATCGGTAAAAACCTTCCCGAAGCCGAGAGACGCGACGTCTTAGCTACTATTGCTGAATTCCGCGATATCTTCGCTTATTCGGTTGAAGAGATGCCGGGTATCCCAACTGATATCATGTGTCATAAACTTGACATCAAAGAGGGGTATAAACCGGTGAAGCAGAAGCTGCGCCACCAAGGAAAAGAAAGAATAGAAGCCGCGAAAGAGGAGGTGGCTAAACTACTCAAAGCCGGATTCATCCGAGAATGCAAATACTCGGATTGGTTATCCAACGTTGTCCTCGTCAAAAAGCCAAACGGTAAATGGCGTATGTGCGTGGACTTCACTGATCTCAACAAAGCTTGTCCCAAAGACGACTATCCACTCCCCAAGATAGATCGTTTAGTGGACTCTACAGCCGGCCATGCCTTGTTAAGCTTCATGGATGCCAATGCGGGATATCATCAAATCCCTCTGGCACGTGAAGATCAGCCTCATACGGCCTTCATCACCAATGCCGGGGTATATTGCTATAAGGTAATGCCCTTTGGCTTAAAGAACGCGGGAGCAACCTACCAAAGAATGGTGAACAAAGTCTTCGAAGACCAGATAGGCCGCAATTTGGAGGTGTACGTGGACGACATGATCACAAAAAGCAAACAGGCAAAAGATCATGCCGCGGATCTAAGGGAAACATTCCTCACTCTACGCAAACATCAGATGCGGCTTAACCCTGAAAAATGTGTGTTCGGGGTCACAAGAGGCAAATGTCTTGGCTTCCTGGTAGATGAGAGGGGAATCGAGGCTAACCCCGACAAAATCAAGGCCATAATGAATATGAAGTCTCCAACCTCGGTCAAGGAAGTGAAAAGATTGACCGGGTGTATCGCGGCATTAAGCAGATTCATGTCTAAATCAGCCGACAAGTGCTCCCACTTCTTCAAAACGCTGAAACAAACGCGGTTTGAGTGGACAGAAGAAGCCGAGGACTCCTTCAATCAAATCAAGGAATACTTGGCCTCCCTTCCTAAATTAGTTTCGCCCCTTGACGGAGAGACTTTGGTACTATATGTTGCCATCTCCGAATATTCCCTCTCGGGGGTACTGATTGCGGAAAGGGAAAAAGTCCAGCTCCCCGTCTATTATGTAAGTCATGCATATCGCGGCTCAGAGAAAAATTATACGGAATCAGAAAAGGTCTTGTATGCTGTTGTGATGGCGAGTCGAAAATTGAAACCCTACTTCCAATCACATCAAGTTATTGTCAGATCCAATCAACCCTTGAAGAAGATTTTAGAGGGGAGAAATCAATCCAGCCGTATCACTGATTGGGAAAATCAACTGGCCGACTTTGGAATAGAATATGAGCCGCGAACAGCCATTAAAGCCCAAGCCTTGGCTGATTTTATCGCTGAAACTACCATTCCTACTGCTCCGGATCCCAATAAGGAATGGAAGTTGTACGTGGACGGCTCTTCCACCAAAATTGCAAGTGGAGCGGGACTCCTTATTATCTCCTCTGCTGGAGCCCGCATGGAAAGGGCTGTTCGGTTTGAATTCGCGGCTTCAAACAATGAAGCCGAATACGAAGCACTCCTGCTGGGGCTAAAGATATGCTATGAAGCCGGGGCTAAAGTCTTGTCCACTTACTCGGACTCCCAGCTTATTGTAGGACAAGTAAATGGTGAATTTGAAGCCAAGGATGAAAGCATGAAAATGTACTTGCTCCAAGTTAAAGATTTCATCACAAAATTCGAAAAGTTTACCTTGTCTCATATCCCTCGGTCCGAGAATGCACAGGCAGACTCCCTCGCAAGACTCGCCAGTTCGGCTGAAACAACCACGGCTAGAGATATTGTGTGGGAAGTACTGCCTAATCCCAGCATCAATCTTATGGTGTATCCAGTGGACAGATCCGAGTCTTGGATGGATCCTTACATCCAATACTTACAGCATAATGTCATACCTGAGGATCCTACCCAGGCCGCGGTAATAAAGAAGAAAGCAAAATGGTTTGAAGTATATGAAGGCACCCTATACAAGAAGTCTTATACTCAACCATTGTTAAAGTGTGTAACACCGGAGGAGGGGAATTACATAATCCGCGAGATACATGAAGGAGGCTGCGGTATTCATCAGGGAACACGAAAAGTAATAAACAAAATTCTAAGAAGCGGTTACTTCTTGCCATCCTTGAGGCAAGATGCGGAGAATGTAACGGTGCGAAAAATGCCAATATTTCTCCAAGATAGATAGGAAGCCCTCCAACTATCTATCTAGTATCCAAGCTGCTCTACCCTTTGACAGATGGGGGATGGACCTTCTCGGACCCTTCCCTCCAGCCAAAGGACAGAAAAAGTTTGTTATAGTGGCTATCGACTATTTCACAAAATATGTTGAAGCCGAGGCTTTAAGCACTATCACAGATAAACAGGTATGCCAATTCATATGGCGAAATATCATTACAAGATATGGCATACCAAGAGTTATAATCACGGACAATGGAAGGCAATTCATTAGTAAGCATACCATGGAATATTGCAATAAGTTCGACATTCAAATCCGCTTTAGTTCCGTTTCTAGACCTCAGACTAATGGCCAAGTCGAGTCCGCGAATAAGGAGATTTTGAACGGCATCAAAAAGAAGATAGAGGGAGCCAAAGTACTTGGGATGAAGAGTTACCCGGAGTATTATGGGCCAGTCGCACAACCGTTAAGGAAGCAACCGGTCACACTCCGTTCTCTCTAGTATACGGGTCAGAAGCCGTATTACCCGTTGAAGTAGGAATGCCTTCAACACGAATCACATTCTACAATCATGATGACAATGTTGAGGCAAAAAGAGTGAACCTTGACTTGCTTTCTGAGACAAGGGGAAATGCATTGTTAAGGTCTATAGCCCAAAAGCAACGCATGACGCGGCTTTTCAATCGCCATGTCAAGATGAGGGCATTAAAAGAAGGCGACTTTGTGCTCCGTAAGGTTGAAGCTACGGGTAAAATCGTAGAAAAAGGTAAACTTGGGGCTAACTGGGATGGTCCATTCAAAATAATCCGTACCGTGGTACCTGGCACGTTCGAGTTAGAAGACATGAAAGGGAAAAAGCTCCAACGGCCGTGGAATGGAGATCACTTGAAAAAGTTCTTCATTTAAGCCAATATGCAAGGGGCTACACTATCTCACCGATCATCATCAATCACTATTATCCGCGACACCATTGTAATATTCTTTATGTTCCTAATAATCCAGACATTCAGAATGTCTCAATTCTCAACATAATTTGTATTTTCTTAACATTTATCTATTTCATTCTGGTTATTGATCACAAATATCTATTCTAAGTCATTGATCTTACAATTTCCGAGACATCAGACGTACTTGATGTTACGACATGTTTACCAGACGTACATGGTAAATAAATCATTTTGCACATTGCCTTAAATTCAAAATCCTAATTGAGGCTAATCCGTAAAGTCGATGAGTCGGACCCTAAAAAAGGGGTCCCTTACCAAAATTATTCTAAGTGTTTTCACCAGACATGCGTGGTCGTCATATCAATAAGTCGGATCCTTTGATAAAGGATACCATTATCAAAAATATTCAAAGTGTTATCCTTGATGTCGTCAACTCGATAAGTCGGACCCCAAAATAGGGGCCCCTTACTAAAAATTTTTTCTAAGTATAGAAAATCATTTTTCAAGTATTTCTTCAACAAGCCGTCATATCGATAAGTCGGACCAGATAATGTGGTCCCTTAATCAATTATTTTCTAAGTTTAAAAGTTCATGACCAACAGGTCGTCACATCGATAAGTCGGACTCGTTAAGAAAGTCCTCTATTTCAAAATTTTTCTAAGTATGGGGCTCAGAAAACCTAGTCTCAAGCTGCTGCCGCGGAATATATCGCAATATGTGGAAATAATCAATAGTCAAAAGGCTAAAGCACAAAAAGGATCATAATATTTACGACAAAATATATACAGCAAAAGTATTAACAAATGCAAATGTTAATTGCCACGACATATGCGGACTTTTGAAGAAATGTTAATAGTCGCGACATATGCGGACTTTGGAGAAATGTCATAATTACAGTTATCATAAAATTTTTTTCAAGAAATACATTAAAGATCATCAACGAAAGCATCAGGATCCGCGACATCTTCTGCCTCTTCGGGTTGTCCTTCAGCCTCTTGATTGAAATCTATGAATTCTTCAACATCAAAGAATTCAATCTCTAGCTCAGACAGGCCTTTGTGCAGATCCTGCAAGTTCTTTCCTTCATCAACCAGCAAATTAGACAAGTCGAGACTCAGGTTCTCGATGTCTGATACAGCAAGGTTGCGGGGCATATCTGGTAGAGGAGAAGGAGATAAGGACAACTTATCCAGGTCGATGCTCAGAGCGTTCTCTTCAGCTTCAGCGGTAACTTTCTTAGACCATTCTTCCTTTTCTCTTGCGTCCCATTCAGCATCAGTAAGGACCGCGGATTGCTTTTCAAGATCAGCATGTAAGTTAATCAAGGCGTCATCCCTCTTCTCTAAAGCTTTCTCCTTGATCACTTCGAAGTCTAATCCAAGGTCCGCGGCAGCTAATCGGAACTGCTCAAAACTGATCATGGCACTAGAGTCCATCATCTCCTGGGTTAATCGGTCTAAAAAGGTCGCTGCTTCAGCGTCATCAGATGAAAACCACTCGCGAACAACTCTGGCACGCCTTTCCGAGCGAAGTTTGTGAACCTTTGCCACCTCCAACAGCTTGTTAAATTTTGAAACGTCTTCCTCCACTTGCTTGGTAAGGAATTGGGTTTGGCCGTTAAACTTATTGTAAGCTTCAACCAAATCCCCAACTCCATGCTGGAGAGTCGCGGAAAGGGAGGTGGCCTTGTCCATATTGCCGATTACATCTTCAAGTTGCTTTAAAGCTCCTTCCCTCCACCGCTGAATATCGGAAAGACGCGACTTCAGCTCATTTGCTCTTGCTACTTTCTCCTTCAAACCGGGGAGATCCCCTAATTCTTCCCTCAGCTTTTGAAGCTCTTCATTCTGCTCATCACACCGAGCAGTCAGAGATTCCAAGGTTTCCCTATCAACCGCGGTTTGGCGGAAGGTGCCTAACTCATAAGATAGACGCAAAAATACCTGTTGAAAGAAGAATATCAGAGATGTTCATGAAAATAAACTTAAACGAAATTCAATTTATTTACCTCAGCAGCAGAGGATTGCAATTGTCGGATCCTGTCCGAAGGAGGCACTTCATCCAACTTGCCTACGTCTACTTAGCTGACCAGTTGAGCCGAGGCTCTATTGAACCTTGTTACCATGGCTTTATGGCTCAGCTCATCGAAGGGGGTTGTGGGGTTAAACGGCACCACCTCCCTTCTGTTGTAGGAAATCTCTGGGACCGACTCTTCAACTCGATCAGTCTCTTCAATTTTCTCTTTGCCTTTGCCCGAGGCATGTTTTTTCTTTGGAGCAGATGTCTCTCCCCCAATAGATTTTATTGTAAGGGGCACCGCCGTCTTGACGACCTCCGCGGTTACCTCCTTAGCAGCACTATCCTCTGAGGAAACCCTTTTCCTCTTTTTCTTCTTCTCTTCCTTCTCAGCAACCACGGCCTTACCCGCGGCTTTGTCAGTCTTGGTAGAGGGATAAACCCTCTTGCTCTCATCAGGAATGTGAAACTTCTTCCTGTCTTCCAGAAGCTTCCGCGCTTCCGCTTCTGTAGGGACTTCGTCCAGTCCCTGTGTTGTGGACATGGAGTCCTGCAAGCAAACATCGTTAGAAATGAAAATGGGAATGATGAACTTCAAATGATTAAGTTTTTTTAAGTTACCTTGGGAGTATCCGGCAAAGGCCTATCTGCTGGCCTTTGAGCAGGGCCTTTGGCAAACCTCATCATTGAAAACTTCTTCATGAGGTCGGGATGTTTTTTCTTCAGATTTTCCTTCGCGACTCCTGCAATAATGGCCGAGTAATCAGAATAACAAGTATACAAACTTAAATAAATTTAAGAAAAAGCATTCTTACTCCTATCAATGGACAGGCTGATCTGAAACGCGGATAGCAAATCTTCATTTGCTAGTTCGATGGGGGTTGGGATCCAATTAAGTTGGATATTGTATGGCTTCTTGTCCAACTTAACGGACATCTTGGCATACTCGACAATTACGGCGTCCGATTCGGAGCACCGCGGTACGCTGTTATTGAAAGATGAGATTTTTGGGCTGATCTCAAACTTGGTCTTAATATTCCATTCCTTGGAATAATATAAGTAAGGGAACTTGGTCCTATATTTTCTTTGATTGTCAGGTAAGCCGTGGACTATCTTCAGTCCGCGACGGTGAGTAAAACTTACCCATCCACAGCCATGTTGTTGTGAATTACACAACCTTGCCCTAAAAATATGTCTGAAGGCTGTAAGGGTAAGGGGGACTCCTAAAACTTTGCATAGAATTAAAAAGGCAACTATGCAACCCCAAGCATTAGGGTACAACTCTGGTACCGAAATATCTAATAACTCTAACACCTCTCTGCAAAATGGGTGTAGGGGAAATCTAAGTCCTAACTCAAAAGCCGGTAAATAAACCGCTATACAATGGGGTGGGGGAAACCTAGCAGTATCCTAGTTCCCCGGCACCAATAAGTTATAATCATCAGGGATTCCAAACTTGTGCATTATATCTTCCCTGCGCTTCTCCAAATCTCCCTTTGTCGTCACGTCAACAAAATAATTCAAAGGGCCCCCATTTGGGATGTAGAATGGTGGTGGAGGACGCACCGCGCTTTCCCTGCTAGTAGATTCGCTTGATCCCTCCATTACTCCGGTATCTACAAGCAATAACCCCTCTAAATCAGGATTTATTCTTGGTAAGTAGTTGGGCAAAAAAGCTACGCTCACTTCCCATGGCGCGACTTGTGGTTTGTCCGCGACATATATGGGGGAAACAGATGACTCCCCAGTTTTTATTGATTCAAAGTGAGGGGTAATCTTTATTTCACTACTTTCATCTGAGTCACTTTGTGGAACTTCAGCGGTTATTACTTGGTCACATGGGGCTAAAGGGGGAAATCTTTGGTCCAAAGTGTTAATGTCATTGTTAGTCGCGGATTTATTGTCAGCCATAATCAAAATAAATAAGCAATTGATATTTGTCAAAGATTAAAGTTAAGTTCATATATATATTCAAGTCCTTATGAACAAATGCAAGTTATGATGAACAACACATGTACAGTTTGAAGATATTCAAATAATTTCAAGATCAAGTTTGAATACCTTTGAAGATCTTAAAGATTTTTTGTCAGAAGTTTGAAGATTTATGTCAGAACTTTGAAGATCTGACAAGAAGTTTGAAGATCTTTGATGAATTTTCTCAGAAATTTGGAGAAGTTTGAAGAATTCTCAGAGTTTCTCTCTCTACTTTCTCTCACTAAGAAATAATTTAAGAAAATGCAAATGAAGTTTGGTGAGAGAAATTTTTCTAAGTCTTGCTATTTATGGAAACATTTATTGCTTAACTACCTTATTTGGGAAGGACGTTTTCATAATATTCGTTTAATTGAAAGCCAAGTCAATTAACATATGTCGTGACATCTTTCTTTCTAAAGGCGCCGTGTACTCGATAAGTCGGACTCTTTTGTGAAGACAAAAATGGGAATTTTGTCTAAGTATGGAGACAATGGTAAGATCAGTCCGTAATATGGATAATACGGACTCCTCAGGTTATCTCTTATGAGAATTTTGTCTAAGTATTTAGGGGTGTCCGTAAGGTCGATAAGTCGGACTCTCTAATTGATGACCTTTTCCAAAAATATTCTAAGTATGGAAGATATCTTCCGTGAAGTCGATAATACGGACCCTCTAATGTATTGGAAAAATGCAAAAATATTCTAAGTACCCAAGAGAAGTTTTCACTTTCGAGTCCGACTCATCTATGTGGCGACACCTGCCGTGATGTCGATCCTTCGGATTACTATGAAGGGAGTGGGTAATAAGAATATGTCTAAGTGTTGAAAGAAATATTTTTCAGTTGCTCTTATCATGGTGTGTCGCGACATTCTGATGATAGAATGCTTCCTGGAGGAAATCATACCTTTGTCGTAGGGTCGATAAGTCGGACCCCCTTTAGTGCCCAAAATTTCTAAATTTTGGCTAAGTTATGATCAGCTGCTTTACATTTTATGTTATGGTATATAGAGGATAAAAGACAATCTCATACCGCATCATCATTGGTAGAGCTTCGTCCGTGAAATAGATAAGTCGGATCCTCAGGAAAAGCTCGTCTATGCAAAATTATTTAAGTTAAAGGGAACTTGGGCAAAATTCATATGTGTCGTGATATCGATGAGACAGACCCCCATGTGGGGTATTCTGGGTGAAAATTTTTCTAAGTCAAAAAGCCTTCTGACCTTACATATCAAGCCGTGGAATGTCATGTGAATCGCTGTGGTAGAAGATGTTCCGCGACATCAGGATGTGGGCGAAATCTTACTTTTGTTGTAACATACTCAAGGAAATGTTAATCCGTATCTGGTCGTGAAGTCGATGAGTCGGACTCCCCATTGGGGATCCCCTATGAAAAAATTTCTAAGTATTTTTGACATGTCTTCCATGACAAGGGCATAGGGTCTATAACCTCCTCCTGTGTCGCGACTTCGTTGAGCAGGGGATTAAAGTTCCGTGAAATAAACAATACGGACTCTTAAGAAGACTTCTTTTTGGGCAAAATTGTCTAAAGTTAAAATTGCTCATGTGAAGATCTCCTATGTCGCGACATCAATAAGTCGGACTCTTAGGTAAGGGGTCAGGATGAAAATTTTTCTAAGTTATTGAAGTTTTTACACCCTTCCGCGGGATGTGATCTTTTTATTCCGTGATAGTGATGAGTCGGACCCTTTTAAAGGGGTCCTTTGGTGAAATTTTTCCAAGTTATCTTATTTATTTGGAGGGTCCGCGGATTTCATTTAGTGTAGCATGGGTTATTTGGGTCCCTGAAAATGAATATTCTAAGTATAGTCCGCGTCATCTATCGCCTTTGTCATAGTTCATTTGTGTTCCGCGGTACATAGTATCTATGGTTTTCCGCGGTATGTCTTGCAATATATATATATAAAAAAAAAAAAATCTATATATGCCTGGTAGCCGCAAAGTCGATCATACGGACTCTCTTTATGGTCAGGAAAACAAAATTTTTTCTAAGTATGGAAATGCTGAGTGACCTTGATGCTAAGCCGCGGAAAGGTTGATCGACAAAAGTCGCGACATCTATGAAACGGATTCTATATAGGGGTTTCAGTCCATAATCTTTCGAGATTGGTTGTCTGACATTATACCGCGGCGTTGATTATTCGGATCCTTTATGAAGGATCCCCAGTCCGAATTTTCCTAAGTATTGGACAAGGAGCCGCAACTTGTGTAGCCTGTACTCCGCGGAATAGGAGGGTGTTGGGGGCTTCCTTGTTCTTGGTCTACAGTTTATAAATCATTTTCCGCACGAAGCAATATATTTCGCATCCTTGGGGCTCTACATTTTCCTTCGTGCGTGGGGCTAATTGTCATGGTAATATTTATTTATGTTATTTAATTAATTTATTATCATTAATGACAGTCGTACCCTCTTTATTATTTGTTGACCTTGACTTCCTGATTCCTTAAACTACCTAGCTTGATCACCAAGTAAATAACTGCCTACATTCTAAAAATAGCCACCATCATCCCATGATCTCTCATTATCCCATTATCTCACTATCTCCTAAAAATACTCATTCTTCAAGTATAAAAGGGGTAACTTCTGATTTGTTTATCATCTATCCTAGCAATCTTACACTGATCCATTGCACTACACCTACACACAAATCCAGTGATCTCCCTATTCATCTAAAACCATCATCCTTCATAACCTTTATAATCCCGAATCTCCAATTTTCATTTGTCGATCATATTATTATTATTTCCGTTATCTGACTTGAGCGTCGGAGTGCCCTTCCGGGAGACCACATCCCGGGTTAGGCTAACTTGTGTGCAGGTATAAGCTACAGACGAAACCGTTCGATATTTACAGCAAGGCGGTCCAGTCTCCTCATTACTACCTTCTCAGGTGATTCTCAAGCAGTGACATCAATTAAAGTTTCTTCGCAGAAACAAAAATGATGACATAATTAGTTTGTATGTATGAACTAAGATTAAGAACTTGAGTTTGTGTTTTCTAGAAATTCAAGATGAAGAAGTGGTGAGATTGATAAGTAATGATAATAGAGATGAAGATGATGATTGTAATTAAAGGCTCCTGAAATGGGTTTTGTTGATGGGTAAGGGTGATGAGTAATCTCATTTTGTTAAAGGCTCGACACCTCATATGATACGTGTCTATTTACTTTTAACCCTATTTTCATCGTATAATTTACTTTTGTCCCAAATCTAATACGACTGATATCCTTAAATAATAAAATATTATTCCGAGTCCTAATAAAATAACTTACTTAAAATTTAATACCCAAATGAACATAATTAATTACTGTTAATTAAGTCGCTAAAATAGGGGCTGTCTCATTCTCCCCAACTTAAATAATTTCGTCCCCGAAATTACTACACTTTAGAATCATTTTAAACTTATATTCTCTACAACTTAAAGACAAACTTTACAAAGCACAACGTCCAAGACTTATTCAACTAAAACCTCACTTCGACATTCGACAATCATCCTTCATCTAAAACAATGTTTATGATTCAATCATGACCCATAATAATTTTCAAATGCATAGAACTCATGATGCACACATACAAGTGCACACATAAAATCGCAAAGTGATAATCAGAATTTCAAAACAATATTCGCAAACAATTAAAACAAAGATGTTTTGACAATCTAAGAAAAATTTGATAGAGTTTCACTGAAAAGAGATAAATAGTTTTATTTTCAAAATCAAATTTGTTTTCTCGTTAAACTAACTTACTGAATATCCACATCAACTCTTACTTCATACTTGAATACTTTTTAAGAAACCTTTACTTGTTTTAATTATTTCAACCATTTGTATCCTCAATTTGAAAATCTGTTTCCGTAATTAACTCAATTTTTTTCAAATGACAACAAAACTTCACTTATGAACTCGTATAAACCCCGATATACATCGAAAGTATCACTTTAAATTACACATTTCATTTCTTGTAATCAAATAACTTGAACTTCAATTTAGAAAATTACTTTGATCACTTTCGACTTTTAATCTTTAATAACTTATTACTCAATCGTTATCGTTTAACTTCCACTCATAATACGTATATATCCACCTTTCATACATAACCCTTAATACTTTAAGTTTCAAACACATTTTTCCCTAATAGCTTCCATACCCTTGACATTCGATTCTTAACCTTTATTTCCGAACATCCGATTCACCATTATCACAATTTACACAACTTATCTCATTCAACTTTTATCCTTTAATGTCTCATACAAATCCTGGTTTAAACAAACACTTTTGTTTTCTCTAATTATTAGCTTTTCGATCACCACAACACAATTAGCTTCAATACAATTAGCTTCCATTCAAATATTCATTTTCCATAAGTCTATTTAAGTTTAAATTTCTCCATATATGTAATTCAAGGCTTCCATTACTTTTAATTGATCTTAACTTATGAACTTTAACTCAACCATGAATAAGGCCCGACATAATTTGAACCATTCAAACATTTTAATTCTTAAAGTTATCCTTTCAACATCGTACATCATTTAGAATATTCTCCATCATAAATTTGTATTTACCTCAATACGTATAGGGTGCTCAATAGTTTTACCACAATATGAACTTTACGACATTCCTATTCATATCAGCTCGTATTCTTTTTCACAACTTCCCATAATAGAAATTCTCATCCAAGTATCATTAAATTGAACATGCCAAAAATACTTTTCTACATTTTTTTTTTCCTTGATTGATTTTCAAATTTAAAGCAGAATCAACTCATAACTTTCAATATTCCCAAAAGACTTCTTTTGAACTCTTTGCATCTAATCATTGTTGCTCAACATCATCGCAATTATCGACAAGCTTGGTCCTTAACTCCTTATGCCAGTTATCCGAGTATATATATTATATTTTGTAAAACAATTTTCAAGAACACTTGATTAAAATATATATAAAGTTGAAATTTTAAACTCTTTTAGAAACAATTTTCTTTCATATATATACATGACATATAAACAATCACACAAAATTTCACATAAGATCAATTATATCCACTAATCAAGATTCAAACGACTAATTCTCATCTTAACCTTAATAACCTTTGAAACTCTTTTCACCAAGCTTCGAAGTCCCAAATTCATAATTCAAACTTAACTCTTGCCCTTCGGTATTCACAACATGTACGGAAACTTCAAGATTTCTTTAACAAATAAGCATTTCACACATCACACATATAACACATCGTCACATTAATACCATCCGATTCTTAGAAGTTACACCCTAAGACTCGACTAATGCGCTCTCTCGGATTTTCGAAATTCATTTTTCAAAAATTTTGTACTCGAATATGAGGATTCGAGTACTCCAGAAACAACCAGGCTCTGATACCAATTGAAACAGCCCAAACCGGTGTAAACAATATTATAATACTGTCTACAAAGCACAGCGGAAGACTTATAAAAGTCTGGGCTGAATCCGACCTGTGGCTCGATAGCCACAACAACTAATATCAGAGTATTTAAAACTTTTACATTAAATAAGTGAATACTATTTACAAAACGTTATAAAATATTACAATTTAATTTACAAAATGTGTTTCAGAAAGAAGTCATCGCCTCGCACGTATCACATAACACATGTAGACATCTCTCCACATCTGATCCAACCTGAAAATGGATCTATCCCCCGTAAGGGATAGGCCCCATCAAAGACTGTCAACAATTGAATTGTTGAGTAATCTAACAAACTATTACATTTATATACAAGTCATTTAACAAACATCTCCAATTCAATATTTTGCTCATTTGGTATCTCTTTATGAAATATTAATTTATCAAAATCCAAACTCTTTTAAAAGACTGTTTGGTATCGACATAAATACGGCTAAGAACTTTTAGTTCATAGCGAATCAAAACACGGCTATAACTTTACAAGTTAATAGCGAAAATCAAAATACGACTATTACTTTACAAGTAAATAGCGAAATCAAAATACGACAAATGAAACATAAGAATTCATTTGCGAAACAAACAAAACTTTATATACCAAACGTATTTATTCAAAACTCATGTAAAAACAATAATATAACAACACTTTAAAACGTGGGAATATATGGACCGTCAGGAAGTAGGCTTGATCTAAATCCTGAGAATACGGGTGATCGTCATCACCGAAATACGGTTCTTGCAAGAACGAAACGGGATCGGGGGCTCGAGACCGATCCGAATAACCATTACCTATTATCAAGCTATAGGATTTCATAATAATCCGGATATAGATATCCGTTGCCAATTCCCAAAAATAAACATGTTTCAATGTCGAACATTTCAAGATAAAACGAATCAATAAGTCACTTGATTTTCTTTAAAATCAATAATCATACTTCATTTATAAAACCATATTTCAAGACTCATATTTTAGAAGGTAATATCATACAAGACATGCTTTTGTAATATCTTTAAATAAATACAATCTTAACATACTTTTCAATCAAATATAATTTTTATAATATGATTCATTTTTATTAAAATCATTTTACAAAACTAAGAATATTATTACATAAACAAGCAATCAAACCAATATATTTTCTATAAAGTTACTCAAACTAGCTTTAAAAGATATTAGATGTTTGTAAGTTACCTTTATGAGCAAATTCCTCAATCAAAAATCAAATTAGAAGGCCAAAGAACTTCAATGATGCATTTGAACAAACACTATGTGTGCATCAACTTCTAACTTCAAGGGATAAATATTCAAGCTCCATTTGTGCATCACCATTAATAATACTCAACAAAGAAAGAGTAATAACCCTAAATTGATCTCAAGTACCCAATATTTAACCTTAAACATTCAATTGATTTCATAGTATCTAATTCCACTTATAAAGATTTCATTTTAGTACCATATCAGGACACATGTTAGTATTTTGGTCATAACTTCCTCATACAAACTCGTATAGAGACGATTCAAGTGTCTACGCGACCCTGACTCAGAGATCTACAATTCTTATGAAGACACTAAAACCCATAAACAATAAGAGCTACCCCGAAAATGGCAAAACAGAAAACTGATGATTGATTTTCGTGACAGCCTGTACCATTTCACTATTTTGAACATAACTCTCTCATACGAACTCGTATAGAGGTGATTTAAGTGTCTATGCGACCACGACTCAAAGCTCTACAATTCTCATGAAGACTCCAGAACCCAGAAATGGCCAGAACAATCTCAAAATTAGCCATGAACACGGAAGACAGAATCTGAATTTTTAGCTCTTAAACTACAAATATGAATCAAAACCCCAAATTGAAACCATAAACTTGATACCTCAATTGAACCCCACAAAAGCCTTTGAAATGGATGAAACAAAGAATACATGACTCTCAATTCACTTGTTATTTTCGAATTGAAGAATGAACCAAATGGGATTTCCAGATTTTCTTCTTTAATGGATGAAAATCATGACATAATTAGTTTGTATGTATGTACTAAGATTAAGAACTTGAGTTTGTGTTTTCTAGAAATTCAAGATGAAGAAGTGGTGAGATTGATAAGTAATGATAATAGAGATGAAGATGATGATTGTAATTAAAGGCTCCTGAAATGGGTTTTGTTAAAGGCTCGACACCTCATATGATACGTGTCTATTTACTTTTAACCCTATTTTCATCGTATAATTTACTTTTGTCCCAAATCTACTACGACTGATATCCTTAAATAATAAAATATTATTCCGAGTCCTAATAAAATAACTTACTTAAAATTTAATACCCAAATGAACATAATTAATTATTGTTAATTAAGTCGCTAAAATAGGGGCTGTCTCAGCTAGATTGTTGCCACGGAAAAATCAAGGTTGTGGCAAAAAAAATTAAATTTGCCACGGGAGATCTCGTGGCTAATTATACTCCTCTGCCACAGGTATAACCCGTAGCTAATCATTTATTTCTGCCACATGCACTTACCCGTGGCTAATCATATTCTTCTTTTGCCACAAACATTTACCCGTGGCTAATCATATTCTTCTGCCACATGTGTTTACCCGCGGCGAATCATAATCTTTTGTCATGTAAATTAACTTGTGAATAATCATACTCGTATACCACATTCACAACACGAGGCTACAATTCATTCATACAATTAAATTTGTAGATAATTAAGTATACTATTTGTTTGAAAATTCAACTAGTAGTGAGGTTTGAATGGTAACAACAAATCTGTAATACATGATCCTTTGTAAAAAGTAAACATAAGTATACATATAGTTTTAAGTAAAAACCTATTCACTAATTAAACACAACATTTTAAAAATAATATATATAAATCGTCTTCCTTGTAAAACATGAGTATATTTGTCTCAATTCTACTGCATTGATATAACATCTTTGGCTTTTAGAATCCAAAATCCATTTACCTACAAACAAAAAATAGAACATTATAATTCGTAAGACCACAATTCATAAGTAGCTTTAATAACCATTTTACTACCATCAATAATAATATGAAACTATATAACCATTTTTATATGAATCCAAGCAAAGAGAGAGGAATACAGATGAACTAACTTTGAGGCTTGTGGCTCTAGAGTGGCGATGGGTAAAAATGTATAGGATAGAGTCCAAAGGAATGATTTGATGAAGGAACAAAGATACACCTGGAAAACAACAAGAAATTTAATCTCTACACGTCAAGAAATTTATTAGCTTTATGTATGAGTTAACATACACGACATGAAGGATTATACTAGGCATTCTAGTATTTAACATCTACATTTATGTATCAGAACTTAATCTCTACAACATTTATATGAATAGGAGGACATTAACATGCACGTCATGAAAGATTGTACTAGAAGTTATAATATCTAACATGGATTTATACATCAAACATAATCTTTGCAACGACGTTAGACTTAAAACTCAAATCCAAGCATTTAAGTAATATTTTGTCTTTATTCAACATTGATAGCAATAAACCCTAGCTAGTTCTAAGAGAACAAACACACAAAAAAGAAACGATGATCAAATAAGAAACTATTGCAAACCAAAGCTACACACATGCACAACCACGATAAAGATAGCAACTACTAGTAGCCAAGCAACTAGTGCTTATGTGTGAAATTAATTCTTGACTGATAAAACAATCAAAGTTCGTGAATAAGTTACTTCCACCGCAATTTACAAAATTTTGAGTTTTTAAACATTACACTCATTGATATTCTGACATGTCAGGTTCATCATTTACTTGTTTGTGGTATTTATTCTTTGTTTTGATCATCTTTTTAATTTCTTTATTAGAATTTCATGAGCTCAACTAATGATCTTGGATTGGTTATCCTCACGAAAGCCGTCTAAGACACTAATTAGTGTTCTTTGTGATATAAAGAATCCAATTTTCCTCATCCCACTCTTCATGTGCATACGAGAAAGACAAAGCCTAAAAACGAGACAACATAAGGCCAACAAGAGAAAGAAACACAATTATACATGGCTCTCAAAAAACTAATATATAAAGCCTTTATACAAAAACTGAAATAAAAACAAATCCGCAAATTAGAATTCCATCTACCTACTCCATGTTAGACATTTAGTGTATAATAATAATCCTGAGTATTTAATCACCAAGTACTACTAAGGTAGTGGGACAATTTATAAGTCCGTAATGTATCAATTAAAGCTATTTTAATTAGTGGGACGATATACGTATTAATTTACGTGGTCCAATTAAGGCATTATAAGATAAGACAAGGAAAAGAGCAAGGGGCGCCTTGATTGGCTGACAGCCGACTCGGCGGCACTCTTGAAGTAGCCACAGCCGAGTCGGATGTAGGCTACTGGAAAAAAGAAGGTTTTGGACAGAAGGCTTGCGCCGAGTCGGCGGTCCCTTCTTTGGACTCGTAGCCGACTCGGAGGTCAGTACTCCAAGGTGACCGTTGCTTTTCTTCTCGTTTTCTTTGTGTTTAATGCCTAGGATTCCTTCTTAATTCTCATAATCTCTGAGATTATGAAGGTGAGTAATGCTAATTCATTAGCAATATTGATGAAACAACCCCTATTTTAGCAGCTTAATTAATAGTAATTAATTAAGTTAATTTTAGGGTTATTAAATTTTAAGTATGTTATTTTATTGGGACTTAGAATAATATTTTATTATTTAAGAATGTCAGTCGTATTACATTTGAGACGAAAACAAGTTATACGATAAAAATTGGGTAAGTAAAACTAGGTATTTGAATTAATTTGTGAGTGTATGACACATATTATGAATGTGTGTCCATCATTTGAGTATCCTACTCACCTCTCAAGCTAGTCATCACCTCATATCAGGATAAATCCTGATACATTTCAACATCACAAACTTCATGAAAACTCATCCTTCCCATCCTCTTATTTCTTTCGATTTCCTCCTTTGCAAATTGAGGATATTAATTTCATTCAATTATAGTCTAATTGTGCAAGAAGTATTTATGGGTTTTGATTGATCAAGTTTAGAGTTAGGGTTTGTGAATTAAGTATTCATCAATTAAAGTTAAGTCAAGGTTTTCAAGTTAGTTTATTGAAGAGTGAAGCAAAGCTAGGGTTCATCATCAAGTGTAATTGGGGATTTTATATATATTCATTATAATTCTGAAATTATGGCTCTTATTTATCAATTTGGGTTATTGAATTCAAGATTGAAGAGTTTGAAGGTTCTTCAATGGTGATTAAGGATTGTGTTGAAGTTAGCTAGTTCATCCATGTCTTTTGAATCTTACATGAGTGTTCTTCTATGGTGATTGAGGTAATTTACAAACTAATCTATTTAAGCATAATTGAATGTTTTAATGTAGTTTTAAGTGTTTAATTTGATTCATGTTCATAGTGAAAGAAATGTGCTGTTTATGACCAAGTTTCTGTCCGGTTATATTTTTCTGTTTTCGAGATAGTTAGAGTCATTTCTGGATTTTGGTGTCTTCATGAGATTTGTAGAGCTTCGAGTCGCGATCGCGTAGGTACTTGAATCGCCCGAAAATGAGTTCGTATGAGAGAGTTATGTTCAAATTAGTGAGATACTACCAGGCTGCCATGAAAATCAATAATAACCTTCTGTTTTACCATTTTCGTTGGTTTTCTGATTGTTTCTGGGTTTTGATGTCTTCATAATAATTGTAGAGCTCTGAGTTGCGATCGCGTAGACACTAGAATCGTCTCTATACGAGTTCGTATGAGAGAGTTATGATCAAAATAGTGAAATACTAGCAGTCTGTCATAAAAATCGAGAATAAGGTTTCTGTTTTGCCATTTTCGGGGCTGTTATGATTGTTTCTTGATTTTAGTGTCTTCATAAGAATTGTGCAGCTCTGAGTTAGGGTCGCATAGACACTTGAATCGTCTCTATACGAGTTTGTATGAAGAAGTTATGACCAAACTACCATCAGGTGTCCTGTCTTGGTACTGATACGAGAATTCTAAAGTAGGATTAGATGTTTAAGGTTATTTATTGGGTATTTGAGATCAATTTATGGTTATTATTCTTTCTTTATTGTTTGGTATTGTTGGTTTATGGTTCTTATTTGATTAATAAGGATGTTGGCTCAAGTATAAATTTGGAAACATAGGTATCGATTGGGTATTAATACAGATTAGATGATATTATTTGGTTATGATATAATTTGGGTATTTGAGATTTATGATTGGTGTAAATTTGGTTAAACACCATTGATGGTAACTAAAGCTTTACATGTTGATGGTTGAGGATGATTTGATTGGTATTTTAATGATTGATTGCTATTCATGGCGTAAGAAAGTAATCTTACAAACACTATTATCTTTTAAATTTAATTTATGTATTTCAAAGTTCAAGTTATGTTTTATAAGGTGTGCATTACTGCTATTTGTATTTGAGCAAAATTGTATAATTTTTGGTGTTCGAAACTTTGGAATTTAACTCTGTTTGACTTTGCTTTTAATCCTTTATTAAAATTATGTTCTGTATATTTATAGCTTCATAAATATGAGCTTTTAAATATTTTACTATGAAAATGAGTTATGATTATGATTTTACAGAAAAGCAAGTGACTTATTGATTAGTTTTATATTGAAATGTTCAACATTGAAACATGTCCGTTTTTGGGAATTGGCAACGGATATTTATATCCGGATTATTATGAAATCCTATAGCTTGATTAGGTAATGGTTATTCGGATCGGTCTCGAGCCCCCGGTCCCGTTTCGTTCTTGCAAGAACCGTATTTCGGTGATGACGATCACCCGTATTCTCAGGATTTAGATCAAGCCTACTTCCTGACGGTCCATATATTCCCATGTTTTAAAGTGTTGTTATATTATTGTTTTAATATGAGTTTTGGATAAATACGTTTGGTATATAAAGTTTTGTTTGTTTCACAAATGAATTTATATGTTTCATTTGCCGTATTTTGACTTTCGCTATTTACTGGTGAAGTAATAGCCGTATTTTGATTCGCTATTAACTTGTAAAGTTATAGCCGTGTTTTGATTCGCTTTGAACTAAAGGTTCTTAGCCGTATTTATGTCGAAACCAAACAGTCTTTTAAAAGAGTTTGAGTTTGATAAATTAATGTTTTATAAGGAGTTACTAAATGAGCAAAAGATTAAATTGGAGATGTTTGTTAATGACAAGTATATAAATGTAATAGTTTGTTAGATTACTCAACAATTCAATTGTTGACAGTCTTTGATGGGGCCTATCCCTTACGGGGGCTAGATCCATTTTCAGGTTGGATCTGATGTGGAGAGATGTCTACATGTGTTATGTGATACGTGCGAGGCGAGGACTTCTTTTTGAAACACATTTTGTAAATTAGATATTTGTAAATTAAATTGTAATTATTTTATAATGTTTTGTAAATAGTATTTATGTAAAAAGTTTTAAAATACTCTGATATTGATTTGTTGTGGCTATCGAGTCACAGGTCGGATTCAGCCCAGACTTCTATAAGTCTTCCGCTGTGCGTTGTAAACAGTATTATATTACTGTTTATGCCGGTTTGGGCTGTTTCAATTGGTATCAGAGCATGGTTGTTTCTGGAGTACTCGAATCCTCATATTCGAGTACAAAAGTTTTGAAAAATGAATTTCGAAAGTTCGAGAGAGCGCGGTAGTCGTGTCTTTCGGTGTATCATCCGAGAATCGGATGGTATTAATGTGACTATGTGTTAAATGTGTGATGTGTGACATGCTTATATGTTAAAGAAATTTTGAAGTTTGCTTACGTGTTGTGAATTCTCTTTTAGTAAGAGTTATGCTGTAGGCCAAGAGTTATGTCCAGATATTAATTTGGGGCTTCGAAGTTTGGTAAAAGAGTTTCAAAGGATATTAAGGTTAACTTGGGAATTTTTCGTATGAATCTTGATTAGTGGATCTAATTGATTACATGTGAAATTTTGTGTGATTATTTATATGTTATGTAAAAAAAATGTTTCTAATAGAGTTTACAAATTTCAACTTGAAAATGTATATATTTCAAGTATTTGTTTTACAAAAGATATTATATATAATTGGATAATTGGCGTAAGGAGTTGACGACCGAGCCTATCGAGTATTGAGATGATGTTGTGTAAGAATGATTCAATGCAAAGAATTTGGGAATATTGAAACATATGAGTTAATTGTGTTTAAAGATTGAAAATTAATTAAGGAATAAAGAATTAGAAAAGTATTTGTGACATGTTTTATTTTGATTATATTTGGATGAGAATTTCAATTAAGGTAAGTTGCGAAAAAGAAACTAGGATTGATATGAATAGGAATGTCGTAAAGATTATGTTGTGATAAGCCTATTGAGTGCTCTATACGTATTGAAGTAAATGTAAATTTAAGATGGAGAATATTATAAAAAAATTTACGATATTGAAAGGGAAACTTTAACAATTAATAGGTTTGAATGGTTCAAATTAGGTCAAGCCTTATTTATGGTTATTGTGAGTCGAAGTTCATTAGTCAAATAAGAATCAATTAAAAGTTATGGAAGCCTTGAATTACATATATGGTGAAAGTTAAAGTTAGATTGTAATAATGGAAAATGAGTATTTGATTAGGTGCTAATTGTATTGAGGTGATCGAAAAGCTAATAACTAAGGGAACAAAAGTGTTTGTTTAAGCCATGATTGGATGAGACATTAAAGGATAAAAGCTGAATGAGATAAGTTATGTAAAATTGTATTCTTGGTGAATCGGATGATCAGAATAAAGGTAAAGAATCGTACGGAATTAAATGTCAAGAGTATGGAACTTATTTGGGAAAGATGTGTTTGAAACTTAAAGTATTAGGGGTATGTATTAAAAGTGGATATAAACGTATTATGAGTGAAAATTAAACGATAACAATCGAGTAATAAATTATTAAAGATTGAAAGTCGAAAGTCAATAAGGAAATTTTTCTAATTTGAGGTTCAAGTTATTTGATTATGACAAATGAAATGTGTAATTTAAAGTGATACTTTCGAACTATATCGGGGGTTATAAGAGTTCCTAAGTGAAGTTTTGTTGTCATTTGGGAAAGTCAAGTAAATTAGGGAATCAGATTTTCAAATTGAGGATACAAAATAGTTGAAATGATTAAAACAAGTAAAGGTTTGTTATAAAGTATTCAAGTATGACGTAAGAGTCAATGTGGAGATTCAGTAAGTTAGTTTAGCGAGAAAACAAATTTGATTTTGTAAATAAAACTATCTGTCTCTTTTCGGAGGGAAACTCTATCAAGTTTTTCGTAGATTGTCAAAACATCTTTGTTTTAAATGTTTGCAAATATTGTTTTGAAGTTCTGATTATCAGTTTGCGATTCTATATGTGCACTTGATATGCGCAAATGTGTTTTGCATCATGAGTTTTGTGCATTTGAAATTATTATGAGTCTGATTGAACCATAAACATTGTTTTTAGACTTGAATGGCTGCCGAAAGTCGGAGCTGAGGTTTTCAGTTAAGTATTGGATGTTGAACTATGTAAGGTTTATCCTTAAGTTGGGGAGAGTATGAGTTTAATATGTATTCTGAAGTATAGAGTAATTTCGGGGACGAAATTATTTAAGTTGGGGAGAATGAAACAACCCCTATTTTAGCAGCTTAATTAATAGTAATTAATTAAGTTAATTTTAGGGTTATTAAATTTTAAGTATGTTATTTTATTGGGACTTAGAATAATATTTTATTATTTAAGAATGTCAGTCGTATTACATTTGAGACGAAAACAAGTTATACGATAAAAATTGGGTAAGTAAAACTAGGTATTTGAATTAATTTGTGAGTGTATGACACATATTATGAATGTGTGTCCATCATTTGAGTATCCTACTCACCTCTCAAGCTAGTCATCACCTCATATCAGGATAAATCCTGATACATTTCAACATCACAAACTTCATGAAAACTCATCCTTCCCATCCTCTTATTTCTTTCGATTTCCTCCTTTGCAAATTGAGGATATTAATTTCATTCAATTATAGTCTAATTGTGCAAGAAGTATTTATGGGTTTTGATTGATCAAGTTTAGAGTTAGGGTTTGTGAATTAAGTATTCATCAATTAAAGTTAAGTCAAGGTTTTCAAGTTAGTTTATTGAAGAGTGAAGCAAAGCTAGGGTTCATCATCAAGTGTAATTGGGGATTTATATATATTCATTATAATTCTGAAATTATGGCTCTTATTTATCAATTTGGGTTATTGAATTCAAGATTGAAGAGTTTGAAGGTTCTTCAATGGTGATTAAGGATTGTGTTGAAGTTAGCTAGTTCATCCATGTCTTTTGAATCTTACATGAGTGTTCTTCTATGGTGATTGAGGTAATTTACAAACTAATCTATTTAAGCATAATTGAATGTTTTAATGTAGTTTTAAGTGTTTAATTTGATTCATGTTCATAGTGAAAGAAATGTGCTGTTTATGACCAAGTTTCTGTCCGGTTATATTTTTCTGTTTTCGAGATAGTTAGAGTCATTTCTGGATTTTGGTGTCTTCATGAGATTTGTAGAGCTTCGAGTCGCGATCGCGTAGGTACTTGAATCGCCCGAAAATGAGTTCGTATGAGAGAGTTATGTTCAAATTAGTGAGATACTACCAGGCTGCCATGAAAATCAATAATAACCTTCTGTTTTACCATTTTCGTTGGTTTTCTGATTGTTTCTGGGTTTTGATGTCTTCATAATAATTGTAGAGCTCTGAGTTGCGATCGTGTAGACACTAGAATCGTCTCTATACGAGTTCGTATGAGAGAGTTATGATCAAAATAGTGAAATACTAGCAGTCTGTCATAAAAATCGAGAATAAGGTTTCTGTTTTGCCATTTTCGGGGCTGTTATGATTGTTTCTTGATTTTAGTGTCTTCATAAGAATTGTGCAGCTCTGAGTTAGGGTCGCATAGACACTTGAATCGTCTCTATACGAGTTTGTATGAAGAAGTTATGACCAAACTACCATCAGGTGTCCTGTCTTGGTACTGATACGAGAATTCTAAAGTAGGATTAGATGTTTAAGGTTATTTATTGGGTATTTGAGATCAATTTATGGTTATTATTCTTTCTTTATTGTTTGGTATTGTTGGTTTATGGTTCTTATTTGATTAATAAGGATGTTGGCTCAAGTATAAATTTGGAAACATAGGTATCGATTGGGTATTAATACAGATTAGATGATATTATTTGGTTATGATATAATTTGGGTATTTGAGATTTATGATTGGTGTAAATTTGGTTAAACACCATTGATGGTAACTAAAGCTTTACATGTTGATGGTTGAGGATGATTTGATTGGTATTTTAATGATTGATTGCTATTCATGGCGTAAGAAAGTAATCTTACAAACACTATTATCTTTTAAATTTAATTTATGTATTTCAAAGTTCAAGTTATGTTTTATAAGGTGTGCATTACTGCTATTTGTATTTGAGCAAAATTGTATAATTTTTGGTGTTCGAAACTTTGGAATTTCACTCTGTTTGACTTTGCTTTTAATCCTTTATTAAAATTATGTTCTGTATATTTATAGCTTCATAAATATGAGCTTTTAAATATTGTACTATGAAAATGAGTTATGATTATGATTTTACAGAAAAGCAAGTGACTTATTGATTAGTTTTATATTGAAATGTTCAACATTGAAACATGTCCGTTTTTGGGAATTGGCAACGGATATTTATATCCGGATTATTATGAAATCCTATAGCTTGATAATAGGTAATGGTTATTCGGATCGGTCTCGAGCCCCCGGTCCCGTTTCGTTCTTGCAAGAACCGTATTTCGGTGATGACGATCACCCGTATTCTCAGGATTTAGATCAAGCCTACTTCCTGACGGTCCATATATTCCCATGTTTTAAAGTGTTGTTATATTATTGTTTTAATATGAGTTTTGGATAAATACGTTTGGTATATAAAGTTTTGTTTGTTTCGCAAATGAATTTATATGTTTCATTTGCCGTATTTTGACTTTCGCTATTTACTGGTGAAGTAATAGCCGTATTTTGATTCGCTATTAACTTGTAAAGTTATAGCCGTGTTTTGATTCGCTTTGAACTAAAGGTTCTTAGCCGTATTTATGTCGAAACCAAACAGTCTTTTAAAAGAGTTTGAGTTTGATAAATTAATGTTTTATAAGGAGTTACTAAATGAGCAAAAGATTAAATTGGAGATGTTTGTTAATGACTAGTATATAAATGTAATAGTTTGTTAGATTACTCAACAATTCAATTGTTGACAGTCTTTGATGGGGCCTATCCCTTACGGGGGATAGATCCATTTTCAGGTTGGATCTGATGTGGAGAGATGTCTACATGTGTTATGTGATACGTGCGAGGCGAGGACTTCTTTTTGAAACACATTTTGTAAATTAGATATTTGTAAATTAAATTGTAATTATTTTATAATGGTTTGTAAATAGTATTTATGTAAAAAGTTTTAAAATACTCTGATATTGATTTGTTGTGGCTATCGAGTCACAGGTCGGATTCAGCCCAGACTTCTATAAGTCTTCCGCTGTGCGTTTTAAACAGTATTATATTACTGTTTATGCCGGTTTGGGCTATTTCAATTGAATTGGATGATTATGATTGCATTGAATCATAATCAATTGGGTGATTATGATCAAAGGATCCTCCTATACTCCTTTGAGTATAAATAGAGGTCCTTGGCTCTTGAGTTGAGTGCACCAATTTTCTGAATTCCTCTACATTATTCTCTCATTTGTTTATGCTTGATCAAGAGAGTAATTAACTTTTATTCAAGTTATACATTGCTCATAATTTTCTTAAACACATTGTTATTAAGGTATATATCCTAAGTACTAAGGGTATATAGGAGTTGTTTGTATCTCATTGTGAATTTCCACTTCTAAACCCAAGTACCTTTGTGGGGGAAATATCACAAAAGGAAAGTGAGCACACGCCTACAACTTGTATCAAGTTTCCGGGTAACATTTGGTGTTACAAACTAATCCTCACTTTTGTTTAGCATTGTTACATTCTTGTAATTTCATTTTTGTCATCATCAAAGGGGTTTGAAACAAATTCCCGATTGTAATTTGTTTACATTATATACGTTCGTAATAATCTTTTGTGATAATTTTCACCGATGGCATCAATGAAGGATTTTACATCAAACTTTGCTAAGCTTGAAAAGTTTGTCGGCGTCGACTTTAGACGTTGGCAAAAGAAAATGATGTTCATGCTCACCACTCTAAGTGTGGCTTATGTGATAAGCTCACCTAAGCCGGATGCTCCTAAAGAGGATGATCCGGAGACGGAAGTGCTTGAACAAAATCGCAAACGGTCCAAATGGGACAACGACGACTTCATTTGCCGGGGTCACATTCTCAATGGCATGCAAGATGCCTTGTTCGACATCTACCAATACCATGAGTCCGCAAAGGATTTATGGGATGCCTTGGAGAATAAATACATGGCGGAGGATGCTAGCTTCAAGAAGTTTCTTGTAAGTAATTTTAATTCGTATAAAATGGTAGAAGATCGCCCCATTATTGATCAATTTCATGAACTTCAAAGAATGCATGCTAACTTAAAATTGCATAAAATTGAAATTGATGAGGTGTTTTTGGTTTCAAGCATAATAGACAAATTGCCTCCTTCATGGAGGGATGTTAGACATGCTTTAAAGCATAAAAGAGAGGAGATTACACTCTCCGATCTTGGGCAACATATAATTGTTGAGTCTAGCATTCGGGTTCATGAGAACCGGAAGGATGATAATCCTAATGTACCTACTATTAATATGGTTGGGGAAGGGAAACCACAATCCCGTCCCGGAGATAAGAGGAAGAGAAATGACTCTTCAAAGGGGAAAGCCACTATTTCCAATACCGATAAAGTATGTTGGGAGTGTGGAAAACCCGGGCACCGTAGGAAAAATTGCTTCGTCTTAAAGAACAAGAAAAAGAAAGCCAAGGGGAATGGTCAAGCTTCTACAAGCAAGGGACCATCCACTCAAGGTAATCTTGCAACTTTTGATGAAAATTCTAATATGAGTTTTTCTACTATGAATACTAATATTAGTGCTTTGCAGGATGATACCTTGGCTTGGTGGATCGATTCGGGGGCTTCGAGACATGTTTGTAACTCTACACAATGGTTCAAAACCTTTAACAAGGTTGTTGATGGGGAGCATCTCTACATGGGAAACAATGCACCTATCAAGGTCCAAGGCAAAGGACAAGTTGAATTGTTGTTTACTTCGGGGAATCTTTTAGTATTAAGAGATGTGTATTACACACCCGAAATAGGTAGAAACTTAGTCTCGGGTCCTATTTTGAATCGATTGGGCTACAAACTAGTGTTTGAAGCCGATAGGTGTATTATCTCCAAAAATAATTTGTTTATTGGGCGTGCTTATTTATGTAATAGTCTTTGTAAGCTTTCTTTAGACATGAATAAAAATGCAATATGTAATGTTTTATGTGATAATGAAAAGGATGATTTACATTACTTGTGGCATGTTAGACTAGGACATGTTAATTTTGATAAAATTTCTTTTATGTCTAAGCATGAGTTAATTCCAATGCGTGTTAAAATGTCTAAAAATTGCAAAACGTGCATGCTAAATAAGATCACTAGAACACCTTTTAAAAGTGTTGAAAGAAAAACCGAAATTTTAGAATTAATCCATAGTGATCTTTGTGATTTTCATAGTACACCGTCTTTGGGAAATTAAAAATATGTCATAACTTTTATTGACGATTTCTCAAAGTTTTGTTATGTATATCTTTTACATACAAAAGATGAGGCTCTTGAACATTTTAAGATTTACAAACAAGAAGTAGAATTACAAATTGGAAGTAAACTTAAAAGGTTAAGAGCCGATAAAGGAGGTGAATATTATGATCCGCTTTATTTTAATTCAATGGGTATAATTCATGAAACAACCGCCGGTTATGCACCACAATCCAATGGTGTGGCGGAGAGGAAAAACCGTACTCTACAAGAGATGGTTAATTCCATGTTATCCTACTCGGGTTTGAGTGATGGATTTTGGGGTGAAGCAATGTTGACGGCTTGTCACATTCTTAACCGAGTTCCAATGAGAACAAATAAGGAAACTCCTTATGAACTTTGGTACAAAAAGAAACCAAACTTAAGCTATCTTAAGGTTTGGGGTTGTAGGGCCATTGTAAGAGTGCCCGGAAACAAGAAAAAGAAGCTCGGTGAATGTGGGCTTGAGTGCATCTTTATAGGCTATGCTATTCATAGCAAAACCTATAGGTTCTATGTTATAGAACAAAATGACTATATATCGATTCATTCGATTATAGAGTCAAGAGATGCGATTTTTGATGAAAATAGATTTTCATCATTGAGTAGACAACGAAATCTACAAAGTTGTACCAATGAAAGTGTTGATGATAGTCAACAAAGTTCACTTCTAGATGTTGATGAAAGTCAACAAATAGATGAACTTGATTTAGTTGAACCTATTCCTAAACGGAGTAAGAGACAACGGAAAGCGAAGAGCTTTGGACCGGATTTCCAAGTATACTTGGTTGAAGGTGATAGAAGTGAAGTATCTTCTAGCGTTCCATATTTGTATAATGTGGAAGGTGACCCATTGACTTATAGCGATGCTATGGCATCACATGATAGCGCCTTTTGGAAAGAGGCTATCGATGATGAGATGCAATCCATCATGGGAAATAACACTTGGGTGTTAGTGGATCTTCCTCCGACTTGTAAACCAATCGGTTGCAAGTGGATTTTCAGAAAGAAAATGAAAATCGACGGTACTATTGATAAATTCAAAGCCCGTTTAGTGGCTCAAGGCTTTAGACAAAAGCACAGTATCGATCATTTCGATACATATGCACCGGTTGCAAGAATAACCACTATTAGGTTATTGATAGCGTTAGCTACGGTCTATCATCTAGAAATACATCAAATGGATGTTAAAACCGCATTTCTATATGGGGAGTTAGATGAGGAAGTTTATATGAAACAACCCGAAGGGTTTGTTTTGAAAGGACAAGAACAAAAGGTGTGCAAACTTGTCAAGTCTTTGTATGGACTTAAACAAGCACCTAAACAGTGGCATCAAAAATTTGATGAAACTATTTTGTCCTTTGGATTCAAACTGAATCAAGCCGATAAGTGTGTGTATAGCAAGTTTGATAGCCATGGTAATGGCGTTATCATTTGTCTATACGTTGATGACATGCTTATCTTTGGAACTTGTAAAACACAAGTTCAAGAGACAAAGGATTTTTTGTCTAGATCCTTTCAGATGAAGGATATGGGGGAGGTTGATGTGATCTTAGGCATTAAGATCATAAGGCAAGGGAACCGTATTAAGTTAAGTCAGGCTCACTATGTTGAGAAGATACTTAAGCGGTTTAATATGCTTGATAAAGCGCCGGTCTCTACTCCCATGGAACCGGGTATGAAATTTGCTAAACATACCGGTCAACCAATTTCACAATTGGAGTATTCAAAGGTCATAGGATCTTTGATGTATGCTATGACTAGTACAAGGCCTGACATAGCATTTGCGGTGGGTAAACTTAGTAGATTTACTAGTAACCCAGGTCCCCATCATTGGATGGCGATAAGAAGAGTATTAAGATACTTGTTGCGTACCAAGGATTATGGTATTGCGTATAGCGGAGAACCTCCTATTCTAGAAGGTTATTCTGATGCTAGTTGGATCACTAATGAAGAGGATAACTCTTCTACTAGTGGATGGGTGTTTGTTTATGGGGGAGGTGCCATTTCTTGGTCATCTAAGAAACAAACATGTATAGCCGACTCTACGATGTCAGCTGAGTTTATCGCTTTGGCTTCAGCAGCTAGTGAAGCAGAGTGGTTGAGGAATCTCATGTTTGAGATACCTTTGTTACCTAAGCCAATTTCACCGGTGGCAATCCATACGGATTGCATGACGGCTTTAGGTAGAGCGTATAGTCAAGTGTATAATGGTAAGTCTCGTCATATTGCTCTTAGGCATAGCCTAGTGCAAGGACTTATCATTAACGGGGTCATAACTTTTGACTATGTGAACACTAAGTTCAATGTGGCGGATTCGTTTACAAAAGCCATGAATAGAGACTCAATTGAGAAAGCCTCAGTTGAGATCGGTTTATGTCAGTAAAATCATTTGGGAAAGCCCAATTCATGCATGAGTAACATCGTGTCTGAATTCAATGTGGTAAAGTCCTCTTGGTTTTTGATAAAGCAACTCCTATATGACCCATCGTTGCTTTGTACCGTGATGGAATAAGGTAGTCGTCTTGAAAGTTCTCAAGATTAAGAGATGAAGAGCTCTTGGTGTTATATCCACGTCACGGGGATATGTTTTATACGTAATGAGAACCTACCTATATAAGTTTAAAGTGTGGCCGCTTCAAGTAGTCAAGATTGGCATAATGACTATGATAAACTTATGAATAAGATACGGACACGGCCTTATAATGTGTCAAGTTAATAACTTTGTGTTATTTGTTTTGTGTGTATTACATCTTCAAGTGGTTGGAAGGGTCATTTGATTCAATTCTTTATGGAAATCAATTCTGGCTCGATCACTTGTTAAGTGTGTTTTACTAGGCGTTAATTCAATTCGTAGGGATATTAGCGTTGATGCATGAAATGTGTTATGAGTTTTGGTAAATGAGAAGCTTATTATACCCAAAATGGGGGAGGATTGTTAGACATTTAGTGTATAATAATAATCCTGAGTATTTAATCACCAAGTACTACTAAGGTAGTGGGACAGTTTATAAGTCCGTAATGTATCAATTAAAGCTATTTTAATTAGTGGGACGATATACGTATTAATTTACGTGGTCCAATTAAGGCATTATAAGATAAGACAAGGAAAAGAGCAAGGGGCGCCTTGATTGGCTGACAGCCGACTCGGCGGCACCCTTGAAGTAGCCACAGCCGAGTCGGCTGTAGGCTACTAGAAAAGAAGGTTTTGGTCAGAAGGCTTGCGCCGAGTCGGCGGTCCCTTCTTTGGACTCGTCGCCGACTCGGCGGTCAGTACTCCAAGGTGACCGTTGCTTTTCTTCCCGTTTTCTTTGTGTTTAATGCCTAGGATTCCTTCTTAATACTCATAATCTCTGAGATTATGAAGGTGAGTAGTGCTAATTCATTAGCAATATTGAATTGGATGATTATGATTGCATTGAATCATAATCGATTGGGTGATTATGATCAAAGGATCCCTCTATACTCCTTTGAGTATAAATAGAGGTCCTTGGCTCTTGAGTTGAGTGCACCAATTTTCCGAATTCCTCTACTTTATTCTCTCATTTGTTTATGCTTGATCAAGAGAGTAATTAACTTTTGTTCAAGTTATACATTGCTCATAATTTTCTTAAACACATTGTTATTAAGGTATATATCCTAAGTACTAAGGGTATATAGGAGTTGTTTGTATCTCATTGTGAATTTCCACTTCTAAACCCAAGTACCATTGTGGGGGAAATATCACAAAAGGAAAGTGAGCACACGCCTACAACTTGTATCAAGTTTCCGGTAACATTTGGTGTTACAAACTAATCTTTACTTTTGTTTAGCATTGTTACATTCTTGTAATTTCATTTTTGTCATCATCAAAGGGGTTTGAAACAAATTCCCGATTGTAATTTGTTTACATTATATACGTTCGTAATACTCCAACATTGTATTGGGATTGTTCTAAACTACAAACTATTTACTATCTCTTTTTCTTTACCCTTATTCCTCATCACGTTTTCTTTAAAGTTTTTTTGTTGTTACACCTTATGGCATCTTGCAATTAAAACTGAAAAATCAAACTGAAAGAACTTCTTCAACAAAAACTATTAACAATTATGAAATTTTAATAAAAAGCAAAATAATCAAAAACCCTAAAATTAGAACATCAAATTAAAAAGATTTTAATCAAACAACATGATGAAGAATAAACATATTCAAAGTGAAATTGAATAAGAAAAAATGAAATACAACAATAGTTGTAAATAGCAGGAGAACAAAGAAATTACCGTTGAAAGTTGTGAAGAACAAATCAAATTCGTGAACAGATCGAATTAACGCTGAAGTAGTAATTAACGCTGAAGTAGTTAATGGAGCAATTGTTGAAAGATGCGAAGAACAAATGGAATTAACGCTGAATAAATGATTCGAAGAACAGATCGAATTAATTTTGTAAAATTTAAAACAATTAAGGTGAAAAATAAATTAAATTATGAAGAACACATTGAAATTACCTACTATCGCTGAAGATCGCGAATGATTGAATGATGATTAAAACTGCCGCTGAAGATCGAAAAAATACTGCTGAAGAACCAACTGTTATTAAAGAAAAAGAAAACGCTGAAGAAAAAGCTTTAGACCAGAATTTTTTGGCGTGAATTAGTGTCTGGAATGGTAAGTATTAATAAAAATAAATTTTGTTGAACTTTCCACTATAACTGTTTATACTATACTATCCTTTTCTAATTTCTCAACCTTATTCACTTTTCTATTTTCTTTCTTTTTTAATATTTTTATTTTGTTTTCATTTTTATACAACTTAGGAGACATTAGATCAAAATATCAAATATATTCAAAAAAAAAAAGATCTGTCATGGTAGCATTTATTTATGTTATTTATTTAATTAATTTATTATTGTTATTGTCATATGTGCCCATTTTATTATCTTAAAACTACCTTACTTGATCACCAAGCATGTAACTACCCATATTCTAAAAATAGACACCATTATCCCATTATCTCCCATTATCCCATTATCTCCCATTATCCCACTATCTCCTAAAAATAATCATTTTTCAGGTATAAAATGGGTAACTTCTTATTCATTCTCCAACTAACCAAGCAATCCCACACTGATTCATTGCAACACACCCATTTCGAAATATTGTGATCTCCCTATTCATCCAAAATTATCATCCTTTACAACCCTTGCAATCACTACTTTTTAGTTTTCAGTTGTTAATCTTATTATCATTTCCGTTATCTGACTTGAGCGTCGGAGTGCCGTTCCGGGAGATCACATCCCGGGTTAGGCTAACTTGTGTGCAGGCATAAGCTACAGGCGAAACCGTTCGACATTTACAGTGAAGTGGTCCAACTTCCTAATCACTACCTCCTCAGGTGATTTTCAAGCAGTGATATTAATTCAAGTTTCTTCGCAGAAACAGTTTGGCGCCGTCTGTGGGACTCGATCAAAAGGTCATGGCTCCCAAGAAGAATACTACTCAAACCGCTACTGTGCAAAGTACTGATACAGACACTTCAGCAGGTCAAGCCAACAACCAGGCCGTGACCCGTCGTGATCTGGACTTACTTGCACAAAATCTTACCGCGGCTTTTGCTGAACAGCTGCGTAACGTCGTTACCCAGACTCCGGTCCAACAACAAACCGTTGATGAGATGGCGAATCAAATCAAACATCTACAAGAGCAAATCAATCCACAACCTCAACCGACACCTCAAGGGTCCCAAAGTGGAAACACTGGGAGTTCTCGCTCTAGCAGGAGGAACAAAAGGAGACGGGAGATGTCCCGGACACACGAAAGCCGCACCAGGGATCATTCACGGGAAGAACGACTCAATTCCGCCTCCCGTGACGAAAGATCTAAAACCGCTTCTCATGATGCCCGATCATTCCTTCAAGCAAAGCGGCAAAAATCAAATCCTGTCCAAACGTTGATTGACAAGAAGCGAGAAGAACGAAGAAGATCTTCCCATACCGGTTCTAGTCACTACCAGGACCAAGGAGCGAAACCTACCGAGGAGTCACCCCAAGTTCGACTAGGGGCTTCCATCCAAATAAACTCCCCCCTCGCTGCTGAGGTTCTTGCAACTCCGAATCCCGCAAAAATAAAGGTGCCCAATATGGCCACCTTTGACGGCACCTCCTGTCCAGAAAAACATATCATGGCTTATAAGAACTTGATGCTCCTATATAGCGCGGAATCAGCTTTGTTATGTAAATACTTTCCTATCACTCTGTCCGGAGTTGCGCTGACATGGTACACCTCACTTCCCGTCGGAAGTATACGTACCTTCGCTCAACTCGAAGATAAATTCCTATGTCACTTCGTTGCTTCTCGACGACAGGAAAAACCGAACTTCCACCTACTAAGTAATACCCAGCAGGAAGGGGAGTCAATATCCTCCTATATAAAGAAGTTCCACGAAGCGGTATTGGAAGTCACCGAATTGGAGGAATCCGTCGCCCTAATTAAGTGCCCTCATCAACGGTATGCGGGCTCAAAAACTGAAATTTCAATTGGTGGAAAGCCAAGTGAAGACGTATGCTGAGGCAATGAAGCAATGCCAAAGCTATGTCACGGCCTCAAACATATGCCAGGCCCAAGATCCAAAGAAGAGAAGGTCAGAGAGGAGAGACCAATTACCTCCGCGACCTCCTTCCAAGAACACGGAAGACTTCGCCCCTAGAAGAGATAGGGGCCATCAAACGCGACGTCTCGATCCCTCCGACATGGGACCCCTAGGTCGAGGCAAGTATATTCCGCGGAAGAAGGTCTCAAAACGCGCAATTTATTGGATCGTGGCAACGATCCCCTGTTCAACCTAAATCGCCGTGACATCTTCTACGCTATCAGAGATGATCTTCCGGTTCCACCTCCAACTACTACTCCCTCTGATAGGGGAAATTTTAACTTATGGTGCGACTACCATAAGGAACATGGCCATACCTTGGCTCAATGCCGCGAACTTAAGCGGGTATTATACCAGTTAGCCAATGAAGGCAAACTGGAACGATATGTTGTCAAGAGAGACAACAAGGATGAAAGAGAAGGACGCAACTGGCGTCAAAGAAGACCATCTCCCAAGAGGGAAGATAACAAGAGGGAAAGTTCTAACACCCAAGGGACTATTTACCTCATCTGTGGAGGCTATTCCGAAGAATATCCAACTGTCCGCGCTGCTAAGGATAATGTCCACACCTTGTTGAAGGGACCACCAAAAACTACCTCACCAGGTCCCCTTATGAAATTTGATGCCGCCGCATCTCAGCAACTTCATCAACCCCATTCCGATCCATTGGTCGTCTCGATAAAGATCGGGCAAATGAGGGTCAAACGGATTTTAGTCGACATCGGTAGCACCGACGACCTTATCACCATGGAGTGCCTTCGACAGATGAAATTCGAAGAAAAGCACTTGCAGCCGCTTGATAAGCCGCTGATAGGATTTGGTGGAAACCAAGTCCAGCCTCTCGGCACCATAATTCTCCCAGTTCGCATAGGGGAGAAAGATAGCTGCAAAACTATGCCCATACGATTCACGGTGGTCGACTTAATGTTCCCCTACAATGCCATCATGGGGCTCCCTCTCATCAACAAACTGAAAGCCGCGATTCTCCCTCATCAGCTGCTTCTCCAGTTTGAGAGGGACGACGGTCAGGTGGGCATTCTGAAAGGAGACCAGGTCACGGCTCGAAGGTGCCTCATTAACACACTCAAACAAGAGCCGATCGCTGTCGTCCCTTCCAAAAGGGAGAGACCTGAATCCTCCTCCGTAATGACCGTCTATACGGAGGACACCGACAGCCCTTCCAAACCACGACCTTCGGAGCAGCACGAAGAGGTCGACGTGTTCGAAGGGAAAAAGGTGAAAGTCGGCAAAAACCTTCCCGAAGCCGAGAGACGCGATGTCTTAGCTACCATAGCTGAGTTCCGCGATATCTTCGCTTATTCGGTTGAAGAGATGCCAGGTATCCCAACCGATGTCATGTGCCATAAACTTGACATCAAAGAGGGGTATAAACCGGTGAAGCAGAAGCTGCGTCACCAGGGAAAAGAAAGAATAGAAGCCGCGAAAGAGGAGGTGGCTAAACTACTCAAAGCTGTATTCATCCGGGAATGTAAATACTCGGATTGGCTATCCAACGTTGTCCTCGTCAAAAAGCCGAACGGGAAATGGCGTATATGCGTGGACTTCACTGATCTCAATAAAGCTTGTCCAAAAGACGACTATCCACTCCCCAAGATAGATCGTTTAGTGGACTCTACGGCCGGCCACGCCTTATTGAGCTTCATGGACGCCAATGCGGGATATCATCAAATCCCTTTGGCTCATGGGGATCAGCCTCATACGGCCTTCATCACCAACGCCGGGGTATACTGCTACAAATTCATGCCCTTCGGCTTGAAAAATGCTGGAGCCACTTATCAGAGGATGGTCAATAAAGTCTTCGAAAACCAGATAGGCCGCAATCTGGAAGTTTATGTGGACGACATGATCACAAAAAGCAAACATGCAAAGAATCATGTCGCGGATCTAAGAGAGACCTTCCTCACCTTACGCAAACATCAGATGCGGCTCAACCCTGAAAAATGTGTGTTCGGGGTCACAGGAGGCAAATGTCTTGGCTTCTTGGTAGATGAAAGGGGAATCGAGGCTAACCCCGACAAAATCAAGGCCATAATGGATATGAAGTCTCCCACTTCGGTCAAGGAAGTGCAAAGATTGACCGGGTGTATCGCGGCACTAAGCAGATTCATGTCCAAATCAGCCGACAAGTGCTCCTTGACGGAAGAGACTTTAGTACTCTATGTTGCCGTCTCCGAATACTCTCTCTCGGGGGTGCTAATTGCGGAAAGGGAAAAAGTCCAGCTCCCCGTCTACTATGTAAGTCATGCGTATCGCGGCTCGGAGAAAAATTATACAGAATCTGAGAAGGTCTTGTATGCTGTTGTGATGGCAAGTCGAAAATTGAAACCCTACTTCCAATCACACCAAGTTATTGTCAGATCTAATCAACCCTTGAAGAAGATGTTAGAAGGGAGAAATCAATCCAGCCGTATCACTGATTGGGCAAATCAACTGGCCGACTTTGGGATCGAGTATGAGCCGCGAACAACCATTAAAGCCCAAGCCTTGGCTGATTTTATCGCTGAAACTACCATTCCTACTGCTCCGGATCCCAATAAGGAGTGGAAGTTGTACGTGGACGGTTCTTCCACTAAAGATACAAGTGGAGCGGGGCTCCTTATCATCTCCTCTGCTGGAGCCCGCATGGAAAGAGCTGTTCGGTTTGAATTCGTGGCTTCAAACAACGAAGCCGAATACGAAGCTCTTCTGTTGGGGCTTAAGATATGTTATGAAGCCGGGGCTAAAGTCTTATCCACTTATTCGGACTCCCAGCTGATCGTGGGGCAAGTAAATGGTGAATTCGAAGCCAAAGATGAGAGCATGAAGATGTATTTGCTCCAAGTCAAAGATTTCATCGTAAAATTCGAGAAGTTTACCTTGTCTCATATCCCTCGGTCCGAGAACGCACAGGCAGATTCCCTAGCAAGACTCGCCAGTTCGGCGGAATCAACCGCGGCTAGAGATATTGTGTGGGAAGTTCTACAAAACCCGAGCATCAACCTCATGGTATATCCCGTCGATAGATCAGAATCTTGGATGGATCCCTACATCCAATTCTTGCAGAACAATGTTATACCTGAAGATCCTATCCAGGCCGAGGCATTAAAAAAGAAAGCAAAGTGGTTCGAAGTGCACGAAGGTACGTTGTACAAGAAATCCTACACTCACCCCTTGCTAAAATGTGTGACCCCTGAGGAAGGAAATTATATTGTTCGAGAGATCCATGAAGGAGGCTGCGACATACATCAAGGGGTCCGCACGGTTATTAACAAGATCTTAAGAAGCGGCTACTTTTGGCCCTCCTTAAGGCAAGACACGGAGCATGTCATCAAACGTTGCAATAAGTGCTAGTATATCTCCAAGATGGATAGAAAGACTTCCAACTATCTATCCAGTATCCAAGCTACTCTACCCTTTGACAAATGGGGAATGGACCTTCTCAGACCTTTCCCTCCGGCCAAAGGGCAGAAGAAATTCATCATTGTGGCCATCGATTATTTCTCCAAATATGTTGAGGCAGAGGCGCTGAGTACCATAACCGACAAACAAGTTTGTCAGTTCTTATGGCGCAACATTATTACGAGATACGGCATTCCAAGGGTCATCATCACGGATAATGGAAGACAGTTCATCAGCCGACACACCGTGGAATATTGCAACAAATTCAATATCCAAATTCGTTTCAGTTCCGTGTCCAGGCCCCAAACAAATGAGCAAGTAGAATCGGCAAATAAAGAAATCTTGAATGGAATCAAGAAAAAGATCGAAGGAGCAAAAGGATCTTGGGATGAAGAATTACCTAGAGTACTTTGGGCTAGCCGTACCACGGTAAAAGAAGCAACAGGTCACACCCCATTTTCCTTAGTCTATGGGTCAGAAGCCGTGTTACCGGTTGAAATTGGCATTCCTTCCACCAGAGTCACGTTCTACAATTATGATGATAACGCTGTGGAAAGAAGAACAAACCTTGATCTACTCCCAGAAACCCGGGGCAATGCCTTGCTAAGATCCATCGCTCAAAAGCAACGAATGACGCGACAAGTCAACCATCATGTCAAAACCACGGTCTTGAAAGAAGGAGACATTTGTGCTCCGTAAGGTCGAAGCCACGGGTAAAATCGTTGAAAAAGGTAAACTTGGGGCTAATTGGGACGGTCCATTCAAAATCATCCGCACCGTGGTACTCGGAACATTCGAACTAGAAGACATGAAGGGCAAAAAGCTTCAACGGCCATGGAATGGAGATCACTTGAAAAAGTTCTTCATTTAAGTCAATATGCAAGGGGCTATACTACTCTCACCAGTCATCATTTTCAGATTAATCATTACTATCCGCGACATCATTGTAATATTCATTATGTTCCTAATAATCTAGACATTCAAAATGTCTCAGTCCTCTTAACATTGTGTATTTTCTTAACATTTATCTATTTCATTTTGTTCTAAGTCATTGATCTTACGATTTCCGAAACATCAGACGAACTTGGTGTTACAATTCAAGTTTGCCAGACGTACTTGGCAAATAGGTCCTTTTCGTATACTTGACATTAGACGTACTTGATGTTACGACATGTTTACCAGACGTACATGGTAAATAGATCATTTTGCACATTGCCTTAAATTCAACGCTTAATTGATGCTAATTCGTAAAGTCGATGAGTCGGACACCAAAAAAGGGGTCCCTTATCCAAAATTATTCTAAGTATTTTTACCAGACGTACTTGGTCGTCACATAGATAAGTCGGACCCAATCATGAAGGATCCCATTATCAAAAATATTCTAAGTGTTTTATCTAAAACATTGTTCTTAATGTCGTCACATCGATAAGTCGGACCAGATAATGTGGTTCCTTAATCAAATATTTTCCAAAGTTAAAAAGTGGATGACCAGTAAGTCGTCATATCGATAAGTCGGACTCATTAAAAAAGTCCTTTAATCAAAATTTTTCTAAGTATGGGGCTTAACAAAACCTAGCTTCAAGCAGCTGCCACGGAATCATCATACGAATAATCACATCGCAATATAAGTAAAAACAGCATGCATAGCAAACTTATATACAGCAAAATATTTACAAGAATTCAAATGTTAAATGCCGCGACATATGCGGACTTACAAAAATTGTTCAAGTCAAAATAATTACAATCATTATCCATGATTTGAATACATCAAACTCCCTCCAGAAATTCATCTACGTTGGCCTCAGCAACGACTTCGTCGGGATGACCCTCTTGCTGGTCTGGAGTGAAGTCAACAAAATCTTCCACGTTGAAAGGTTCCACTTCGATCACCGACAGGCCCTTGCGTAGATCTTGGAGATGTTTTCTTTCATCAATTAGCAGGTTGGAGAGGTCGAGGCTCAAATTCTCCATTTCTGATACAGCCAGGTTCCGCGGTGTCTCGGGCATGGCAGAAGGTGACAAGGTTAATTTCTCCAGATCCAGGCTCAAGGCCCTTTCCTCGCCTTCAGCTGTCACCTTCTGCAACCAATACTCCTTTTCCAAGGTGTCCCACTCAGCATCAGTGAGAACCGCGGATTCTTTCTCAAGCTCCTCCTGCAAATTGACTAAGGCATCGCCCCTTTTTGCCACGGCTTTTTCTTTAATGACTTCAAAATCTAACCCAAGCTCTTCCATAGCCAACTTAAATTGTTCAAAGCAGATCATGGCGCTCGATTCCATCATTTCTTGGGTTAGACGATCAAGAAAGGTCTCCGCCTCAGGATCGTCAGAAGAGATCCAGTCACGAACAATCCTGCCGCGCCTCTCTGATCGAAGCTTGTGTATTTTTGCAGCAGCCAGCAACTCGTTGAAGGTCGCGACATCATTCTCCACCTGCTCCCTTAGAAACTGGGTCTGGCTGTTAAATTTGTTATATGCATCAACCAGCTCGCTGACTCCATGACCCAGAGTCGCGGAGAGGCTCGTCGCTTTGTCTAATTTCTCAACAGAACTCTCCAACTGCTTGAGAGTTGTTTCCCTCCATTGGTCATAGCGAACGAGGCGCGACTTTAACTCGTCGCACTTGGCTACTTTCTCTTTTAAACCAGGGAGCTCGCCTAACTCCTCTTTTAGTTTGCGAAGCTCTTCATTCTGTTCGTCGCACCGAACAGTCAGAGACTCCAACAATTCTTTATCAACCGCGGCTTGGCGGTATGTGCTCAGATCATAATATAAACGCAAGAACACCTGTGGGAAAAATTATATCAGAAATACTTCAATAAAATAAACTTGAATGAAATATAAGTGTTATTTACCTCGGCGGCAGACGATTGTAATTGCCGTACCCTGTCCAAGGGGGCTACCTCATCCAATTTGCTCACATCAACTTGACTCACAAGTTGAGCTGAGGCCCTGTTGAAGCACGTCACCATTCCCTTGTAGACGAGCTCGTCGAAGGGAGTGGTGGGATTGAAAGGTACAGCCTCCCTTCGACTGAAAGAAATCTCCTTCACCGGTTCAGTGGAAGGAATGGTCTCATCTACTTTCTCTTTCCCTTTACCCAAGACATGTTTTTTCTTGGGAGCAGAGGGTTCTCCGGTGGATTTAATTTTTAGAGGCATCGCGGTTGGGACAGTTTCCGCGTCTACCTTTTTGGCAATGCTCTCATTTGAGGAATCCCTCTTCCTCTTCTTCTTCTCAACTTTTTCGGCCTTTCCCGCGGCCTTTGTTCCCTTTGCAGAAGGGTAATTTCTTTTGCCTTCATCTGGAATGTGGAATTTCTTCCTATCTTCCAGAAGTTTGCGTGCTTCAGCCTCTGTAGGCACGTCATCTAGCCCCTTGGTCGTTGATATCGCGTCCTGTATAAAAAAGGGTTAATATGATGAAGTTAAAGGATTATAAGGGGTTCAGAAGTTACCTTGGGGGTATCAGGCAAAGGCCTATCTGCTGGCCTTTGAGCAGGGCCGTTGGCAAACCTCATCATGGAAAATTTCTTCATTAGGTCGGGATATTTTTTCTTCAGATTTTCTTTTACGACCCCTACAAAAATAGCTAAGTCATCAGGATACAAGTATACATACTTTTAACATATTCAAGAAAAAGTGTTCTTACTTCTATCAATTGACAGGTTGATCTGAAATGCGACGATGGGTGAAACTTACCCATCCACAACCATGTTGTTGTGAATTAAACAACCTTGCCCTGAATATATGTCTGAAGGCTGTAAGGGTAGGGGGAACTCCCAAAACTTTGCATAGAATTAAAAATGCAACTATGCAACCCCAAGCATTAGGGTACAACTCTGGTACCGAAACATCTAACAATTCTAACACCTCTCTACAAAACGGGTGTAAGGGAAACCTTAGTCCTAACTCAAAAGCCGATAAGTAAACCGCTATACAGTGGGGTGGGGGAAACCTAGCAATATCATAGTTCCCCGGCACCAATAAATTATAATCATCAGGGATTCCAAATTTGTGCATTATTTTTTCCCTGTTCTTCTACAAGTCTCCTTTTGTCGTCAAGTCGACGAAATAGTTCAAGGGGCCCCCATCCGGGATGTAGAATGGTGGAGGAGGACGTACTGCGCTTTCCCTGCTAGTAGACTCGCTTGATCCCTCCATTACTCCAGTATCTACAAGCAATAACCCCTCTAAATCAGGATTTATTCTTGGCAAGTAGTTGGGCAAAAAAGCTACGCTCACTTCCCATGGCGCGACTTGTGGTTTATCCGCGACATATATAGGGGAAACAGATGACTCCCCAGTCTTTATTGATTCAAAGTGAGGGGTAATCTTTATTTCACTACTTTCATCTGAGTCACTTTGAGAAACTTCAGTGGTTATTACTTGGTCACAAGGGGCTAAAGGGAGAAATCTTTGGTCCAAAGTGTTAGTGTCATTGTTAGTCGCAGATTTATTGTCAGCCATAATCAAAATAAATTAGCAATTGATATTTGTCAAAGATTAAAGTTAAGTTCATATATATATATTCAAGTCCTTATGAACAAATGCAAGTTATGATGAACAACATATGAACAGTTTGAAGATATTCAAATAATTTCAAGATCAAGTTTGAATACCTTTGAAGATCTTGAAGATTTTTTGTCAGAGTTTGAAGATTTATGTCAGAACTTTGAAGGTCTGACAAAAAGTTTGAAGATCTTTGATGAATTTTCTCAGAAATTTGAAGGAGTTTGAAGAATTCTCAGAGCCTCTCTCTCTACTTTCTCTCACTAAGAAATAAGTTAAGAAAATTCAAGTGAAGTTTGGTGAGAGGAATTTTTCTAAGTTTTGCTATTTATGGAAACATTTATTGCTCAACTACCTTATTTGGAAAGGGGGTTTTCATAATATTCATTTAATTGGAGGCCAAGTCGGTTAACATATGCCGCGACATCTTTCCTTCCAAAAGTGTCGTGTAGTCGATAAGTCGGACTCCTTCGTGAAGACAGGAGATGGGAATTTTGTCTAAGTATGGAGACACAGTGGTAAGATCATACCGTGGTATGGATAATTCGGACTCTTCAGGTTATTTCGTATGTGATTTTTTCCAAGTATTAAGGGATGTCCGTAGGGTCGATAAGTCGGACTCCCTAATGGATGTCCTTTTCCAAAAAATATTCTAAGTATGGAAGACATCCTCCGTGAAGTCGATAATACGGACCCCCCAATGTGCTTGAAAATTGCAAAAATATTCTAAGTATCCAAAAGAAGTTTCCACTTTCGTGTCCGACTCATCTAAGTGGCGACACCTGCCGTGATATCGATTATTCGGACTCCTAAGAAAGGAGTGGGTGGCAGGAATTTGTCTAAGTATTGAAAGGGATATGTTCACATGTTATCATCTCATGCCGCGACGTCCAGACGATAAGATACTTCCCCAAGGAACTCATACCATTGTCCTAGGGTCGATAAGTCGGATCCCCTTGAGTGCCCAAATTTTGAAAATCTGGTTAAGTTATGGACAATTGTTTTATTATACCGCGGTATATAGGGGTTGAGAAACAAATCCTCTCGTACCGCGTCGTCATTAATGTAACTTGGGGCGAAATAATTTAACTCAGGGGACTTGGGGCAAGACTCATCTGTGCCGTAGTATAGATGAGTCGGACTCCTAGGTAAGGAGTCAGGATGAAAATTTTTCTAAGTCATTTCATTTCTTTAACACCCTTCCGCGGAATGTGATATTTTTATTCCGTGATGTTGATGAGTCGGACCATTTAAAATGGGTCCTTTGGTGAATATTTTTCTAAGTTATCTTATTTATTTTGGGAAGCCGTGGAATTATTGGGTCTCGCGGTATAGATAAGACGAACTCCCTCTGGAGAATTTCAAATTGATATTTCCCAAAATCGGTATTTTGAAAATGTTACGTTGAGGCCGAGGTATTGGTGGACTTCATTTAACGCGACATGGATTATTTGGGTCCATTGAAAAATGGAGAAATATTCTAAGTATAATCCGCGTCATCAACTGCCCTTGTCATAAGTTATTCGGAGTCCGCGGTACATAATTTCTATGGAAGTCCGCGGTATATGTTGCAATATATAAAAAAAAAAGAGAAAGAAAAATATATACATGGTAGCCGCAAAGTCGATCATACGGACTCCCCTTATGGCAGAGAACACGGAAATTTTTCTAAGTATGGAAATGCTGAATGACCTTGATGCTAGGCCGCGGAAAGGGCAATCAACAAAAGTCGCGACATCTATAAAACGGATTCTATATATGAATCCCAAGTCATCATAATCCTTCAATTTGGTTTTTTGGCATTGTACCGCGACATTGATAATACGGATTCTTCATGGGAGATTCTAGGTCAAAATTTTCCCAAGTATCGATTTCAAACCTGAGCCGCGGTATGATAGCTCAGTTTTCGCGGCATAAGGGAATGCTTGGGGCTTCATTTTTCTTGATCTACAGTTCCGCACGAAGCAATATATTTCGCGTTATTGGGGCTCTACATTTTCCTTCGTGCGTGGGGCTAAATGTCATGGTAGCATTTATTTATGTTATTTATTTAATTAATTTATTATTGTTATTGTCATATGTGCCATTTTTATTATCTGAAAACTACCTTACTTGATCACCAAGCATGTAACTACCCATATTCTAAAAATAGACACCATTATCCCATTATCTCCCATTATCCCATTATCTCCCATTATCCCACTATCTCCTAAAAATACTCATTCTTCAGGTATAAAATGGGTAACTTCTTATTCATTCTCCAACTAACCAAGCAATCTCACACTGATTCATTGCAACACACCCATTCCGAAATATTGTGATCTCCCTATTCATCCAAAATTATCATCCTTTACAACCCTTGCAATCACTACTTTTTAGTTTTCAGTTGTTAATCTTATTATCATTTCCGTTATCTGACTTGAGCGTCGGAGTGCCGTTCCGGGAGATCACATCCCGGGTTAGGCTAACTTGTGTGCAGGCATAAGCTACAGGCGAAACCGTTCGACATTTACAGTGAAGCGGTCCAACTTCCTAATCACTACCTCCTCAGGTGATTTTCAAGTAGTGATATTAATTCAAGTTTCTTCGCAGAAACAAGATCAAAATATTAATGTATGCAATTTAACTAAAAAGTGATAAAAATGACTTTCTTAACCACAAGTGATTGTAATTTGTTGTATAATAAAATATTTTTTTTCCTTTGATAATTATATCATAAAAACATATACAAAGATTTAATAGCTAAATTTATGTTGTAAATAAATTAATTTTATAAAATAACATCACTATTCGTATAATTAAACACTTATAGGATCCGTGTTTTACACGTGAATCTATTTAGTAATTAATTTTGCAAAAAAAAAATTCATGTTTGCACACGATAGATTTATACCCTTACCATAATCAATGACATAAGTTATCGTTTGCTACGATATATATTTACTCGGAGCTTAATTCGTGGCACAGGTGTTTGTTTGCCACAATTTATAATTACACTTGGCATGATTCGTGGTACAAAAGCTTGTTTGCCACAATATATAATTACCCATGACATATTTTGTGGCACAAGTGCTTGTTTGCCACGGGATATATTTACCCGTGGCACAAGTGCTTGTTTGCCACGATATATATTTACCCGTGGCATAAGTGCTTGTTTGCCACGGGATATATTTACCCGTGGCACAAGTGCTTGTTTGCCACGATATATATTTACCCGTGGCATGAGTGCTTGTTTGCCACGGTATATAATTGCCCGTGGCATAATTCGTGGCACAAGTACTAGTTTGCCACGGTAAATAATTACCCGGGGCATAAATTTTAGCAAGCATTTTGATTTTTTCTTAAAACTTATTTTTCCCGTGGCAAGATTAAAGTTTGCCACAAATTTTAAAATCCCGTGGCATAATTAGTGGCACAAGTGATGAATTGTAGTAGTGATTTTTGTATTTGAGAGTGTGAGTGAAGCATTCTCTCTTTTTCTTTGGTTTGTGAGTAAATAAAATCGTGAGAATTCTCACAAATATTTAAGTGAGTGAAGCCTGATTGTTGTGAGGTTGTGTGTCAAACCTTTAAGGGTGAGTGAAGCTCTCAGTGAGTGGCATTATCTCAGGGCATGAAAACCAAGAAAGTGTTTCTTGAGTGTATTTGGTCTCTGATTTGGGTGAGTGTACAAGGACTTAGCTATTGGTGCATTGAAAGGTTGTAACGGCTTGGCTTAAGTGACTGGATCAATTATATGAAAATATGACTCCGGTTCACACATTGGATACTAGAGAAACATCTTCTTTAGGAACGTCATTGCCCTTTGAAATTAGTTTGGTAGAAGAGTTAGCACAGTAAGATTATTAAACTACTCTAAGGCATCATTGCCCTTTAAAATTTTACACCACGGCGGAATGGTTCATCGTCGACTTCTCAAATCGACATGTCAAGCATGGATCGTGGTTCCGGTGTCAACGTTTGCGTTTTAAACAGACTTGACTCGTTAAAACCATACAAGTTACAAACTACGCAGCAGAGATAACTTATACAATAAGGAGGAATGTGCCTCAAGCACAAACGTAAACGAATTTAAATGCAAAGAAACTATATGTAGCGTCAAAAACAAATATTGCATTCCACGCTTCAACGTTCTCACTCATTCCCCCCTTATGCAATGCATAGAAGCTCCATCACCTGTAATGTCATTCTATGATGTCCCCGCGGCTCAACGTAAGATCTTAGACCAGCGCACCATAGCAAGGCCATCAAAGACAAGCCATCAACAGTATGTCCACGTCAGTATTTAACATCATATCATAAGAAGGCATAATTAGCATCAATAAAGTATGTCATAATATAAGGGTGATTTCACAACACTCCAAGAGACAATCATAACCACGGAACATCCGTTTCTACTTCTCACTGTTAATTGAGCTCATGCTTTGCTTTCTGAGGCCTGTAAAGGCTCTATTCCCTCTCGCTGAAAAGTGAAAAGTTCGATGTTTCATTAGACGAGGAAAGTGCAAAGACAGATTGGCTCAATGCCTTTACTTTATTTCCACGAGCATCGAAAGATGGGATGGAGCCTTCACTAATAGACAGATGGGATTGAAGGATGAAGTTTTCTTGGCAGCAGCAAGGGAGGTTTCTCCCGCTATGGCTCTTCCCCGCTGGATGAAGTTTTCTTCTTGTATTGTAGCTAGGGGAAAGAAGAAAGAGCTCTAATTTCTCAGTTAAAGAAAGAAATTTATAACCTTAGGCAAGAGAACATGTCCCTCATGTCCTATTTCAGTAAAATGAAAAGACTTTGGGATGAAATCCAGAGTATCAGGAAATTTCCAGTTTGTAGCTGTGGAATTTTGAGCAAGTGTACTTGTAGTTTCTTGAAGAGACTATCTGATTTTGAAGGAGAAGAAAAACTGATGAAGTTTTTGCTTGGTTTGAACAATGGTTTTCATAATACCATTGCAAATATCCTTGCTATGGACCCCCTCCCACCTCTGAATAGGGCTTATGCTATAGCATCTCAGATTGAAAAGCAAAAGGAGATTGCTGGGATGCAGGAAGGTGCACAAGAAGCAAGTGCTATGGTTGCTCAGAAAGGGGCAAAGAATGGTCCATCTTGACAGTAGAGAGGAGTTTTTGTGCCTGGAAAGAAGGACTGGAAGAAAGATAAGCTTGAGAGGAAGTGTGAGCACTGCAAAGGAAGGGGGCACACCATAAATCAATGTTTCAAAATCATAGGGTGCCCTGATTGGTACCCAGGACTGAAAGGTGGCAAGAATGGAGTTGGAGGAAGCAAGATGGTAGCAAATGTTCAAGCTGAGGGAAGTGAGACTGATTCTGATAATCCTTTTGATCAAGAAACCAGTGGGAAAGGGCACTCATCTATGGATCTTAGGATGATTAATGTTGTGGTGCAGGAGGTGATGAAAGCTATGAAGGGAAAGCAGACTCTTGAGGAAAAGGGAGCTGGGACTAGAGGTGCTGCATTCACCAGCTGTGCAGGTAATATTAATCTATCAAATAATTGCAAAACGGGCTTATTTTTCCATGATAAAGATGCCTGGATCATAGATAGTGATGCCACAAATCATATGACCTATGATGAGACCTTATTGGAGGATAAAACATTACTTGAGAAGCCCATTCCAATAGGTTTGCCTGATGGAACAAAGAAATATGTTAAGGTTCGAAGAGCTTAGTTGCAAGACTAAGGTTATGTAGTATCTTATTAGAATAATAAGGAAGTGAGCCGCTCAATAACGCCACTAGGAAAATGCCTCCCTTTGACCCACTACAAAAAAAAATCCCGCGGTAAAGGCCATTTTTGTATACGTGGGTGTTGGTATATTAACAATAGCACTTTCTGAGTCCATTTATCATTACGGTGTTTACGTAAACCATTTATATAACTTCTTTTCGACATCACTTGGACCAAGAGCTTAACCACTTTCGAATATTTATATATATGTGACTAGAGGAAACCATATTTGGGTTTGCAAGACCCACATGGCAACACCTCAACCAACAGGCGGTGACGGGCCATACCGGCGCCTAATGGTAAAGTATAGCGACCATATATAGATAATCCATGCCTCCGGGAACTAAATCCACTAGGGTACCAAACTAGTGGAGCCAACATACCTAAACGTATGTGACTAGAAGCCACCATATTGGGTTTGCAAGATCCACATGGCAACACCTCAACCAAAGGCGTACCCTAACCATGGGAGCCACAACAATCGAATAAATCGGCTATCTCTTAATAAGGGACTCATTCCTATTACAACCAACAACTTTCTTACTCCATCATTAAGGGACTCCTTCCCATTACAACCAACAAGTTTCTTACTCCATCATTAAGGGACTCCTTCCCATTACAACCAACAAGTTTCTTACTCCATCACTAAGGGATTTATTCCCATTCCATTTCACCTTATTCAACACTTTCTTACTCGATCATTAAGGGACTCATTCCCATTCATAAAACATAAATCAACCACATTAATAAGGGGTCATTCCCTATTTAACTAACATAAATCCATCTCACTAACAAAGGTGTCATTTCCATTCAAACTAACATAAGCCAAACTCATCCATAAGGAAAACGTTCCCATTCAACTAGCAATAATCAATATCATCAATAAGGAAACCATTCACTATTCCCAATTAACAATGGCGGCCTTACTACTGTCGAATGTGCCATAAAATTGGTCACGAATGCAAGGATGAGAATGGGGCGTTGGATAAACAGGAGAGTAACAAGCTTGAGGGGGGAAAATTGAAAGGGGAGAAAACGAAGTGGATCCCTAAGACAATTGCAAACATCATACAAGGGATTACTAATGTAGATGAACTCCGAAACAAAGTGGGCACTGCATACACTAAAGACATCCTAGAGGAGCCAGGTACTACCATCAGTGAACACCAAACAGATGCAACTGGAAATGAAAATGAAAGGAGTGCCAAAACTAATACAGTGGCTGCTGGTCAGAAAGTTGGGACAGTAGCTACTGATAAGGAGGATAGTGTGCTGGACCGTGTGGAGGGGCATGAAGAAGGTTGGACTCCGGTACCATCGGGGAAGGTAGCTAGAAGAGGACCACCAATAGGGAGCAGGACCCATAATCCTCACCAGAACACAGGGAAAGATCAGGGGTATACTGCCACTATAGATAAGCAGCAAGCTGCTGGTCAAGTATGCAGGGAGCAATCATTGGTGCGTGAAACAGCAACTGAGCAGGCTGATTTAGTGGGGGAGCACAGGTACAGCAGGTTAGTTGCTACGTGTTCTGATCCGGGGCAGCAGGTGCAAAACTCTACAACTCGAGAAGAAACAAAACAGAACAGCCCTAGCCTTAATAGCACTCAAGGTGGAGACACAGAACCATGTGAAGATAATGACAAAAATAGGGGCGGGAACCCTCAATTTCCCTCCCAAAAATGGTAATCGTGTCTTAGAACGTGGGGGCATGAATAGCCCCACCAAAGTTAAGGAAATTAAAGATTTCCTTGACTATAAAAATGTGAGTATTGTTGGTTTGCTTGAAACTAAAATAAAAGCTCCGAATGCAGAGAGAATTCAAAAGAAGCTAGGCAATAGTTGGAGATGGCTCATGAACTATAGCCATCATGATAATGGTAGAATTTGGGTGGGATGGCGGCAAGATAAATGCAAGGTGGTGATGTGCGACTCTCATACTCAGTTCATAAATATCAAAATCACCCCGTTGAACTCAGACATCAGTTTCTATGTGGTCTTCATTTATGGCCTTCATAATGTCAGAGATAGACGTGAGCTATGGAAGGGCTTGGATAACATGAACAACAATGCCTCAAGTTTATTCATGGGTGACTTCAATGCTATCTACAAAGAGGATCATAGGAAGAATGGGACGCAGGTGTCAACGTATGAAACTGCAGACATGAAACAATGGATGAGTCACATGGAGCTCCACCCTATTCCTGAGCGAGGGCATAGTTTCTCCTGGTCTAACAAAGAAGAGGGGGATAACCGTATTCTCACCAAGATCGATCATGCAATTGGAAACCTCCACTGGTTAAATAACTACAGCCATGTCAATGTCTTATATGATAACCCGAAAGCCTCTGACCACTCGCCATTAATTGTAAACCTTGCAGAGTATGATCATAATCAAAACAGGCCGTTCCGTTTCTTCAACTACCTTTGTGATCATCAGGATTTTCTTAAGGTAGTGGAGGAAGCTTGGAAGATCAATGTGAAGGGAGAAGGGTTACAGCGGTTGTGGTACAAAATGAAGAATGTCAAGAGAATGTTGAAACAGCTGCACAACAAAGAGTTCGTAGGGATCAAGAACAGGATTAGTCAGTGGGAGGAAAATCTTCATACAATCCAAACTAAGCTCTAAGACAATCCTATTGATGAAGAGTTGCACAAACAGGAAAAAGAAGCTTCTTTGAATGTGAGAAAATGGAGGAAACTTGAAGAAAGAGCCTTGCACCAGAAAGCTAGAATAAATTGGCTCAAAAATGGAGATGACAACTCTGCTTTTTTCCATGCTACCATCAAAGAGAGAAGAGCTTCAAACAGCATCCATGAGATCCAAGACAAAGATGGAAACTGGCTCAATAAAAACCATGAGATTCACAATGAGATCCTCCAATTCTATCATAACCTTCAAGGAACAGCAAACCCTAGCCTAGAGGTGATTGACAGAGCCAGCATGAGAGAGGGTCCTCAGATTGGTAATCAGAGTAGTCAGGAGCTTATTCGCGAGGTAACTGACGTGGAAATTAAGGAAGCTATTTTTGGGATCAATGATAACAAAGCCCCGGGGATCGATGGGTTTAATTCTTGCTTCTTTAAGAGGACATGGAATATCATCAAGGACGACTTCACCAGAGCTATTCAAAGCTTCTTCAGCACCAATTCTCTCTTCCCTCCTTACAACAGCACATCCGTCACGTTGATCCCCAAAACTTCAAGCCCGAATAGAGTGGGGGATTTTAGACCTATCGCATGTTGTACGGTTATCTACAAAGTCATATCAAGGATCCTTGCAGGGAGACTTCAGAAAGTGATGGCAAAGGTTATTGATCAAGCCCAATCAGGGTTTATTCCATGAAGACAGATGGCAGATAATATCTTACTTGCAGCTGAGCTCATCAAGGGTTATACGAGGAAGAATAATAGCCCCAGGTGCATGATCAAAATGGATCTCCGCAAAGCTTATGACTCGGTTAGCTGGGACTTCTTGTACTCTGTTATGAATGAAATGGGGTTTCCGCCGAAGTTTGTGGACTGGATCAAGAGTTGTGTCTCCACGGTCTCGTTCTCTATTCTTGTCAATGGGAGCCCGCTTAAACCGTTTGAAGCTAAGAAGGGTTTGCGCCAAGGGGACCCCCTCTCTCCTTACTTGTTCGCCATAGCTATGGAATATCTTTCCAGGCTCTTGAAGAAGTAGAGTAATGACCCAGAGTTCCATTTCCACCCTAGATGCAAACGGGTGCACATTACTCACCTCCTTTTTGCAGATGACCTCCTTCTTTTCTGTAGAGCAGACAGCACTTCAACTCGTCACATCATGAGCATCTTCCAAAAGTTCTCCAAAGCATCGGGGCTAGAGGCGAATAATAATAAGAGCAATGTTTACTTGTCAGGGGTGGATGACCGGATGAAGGAGAAGATCATTCATAGTCTTCAGATGGCGGAAGGCACTTTCCCTTTCCGTTACCTTGGGGTTCCTCTCCACTCAAAGAAGCTGAATACCCGTGATTGCAAGCCTCTTGTTGATAAAATTGTAGGAAGAATCGGCTACTGGTCTTCTCGTCTTCTATCCTATGCAGGGAGGGTCCAATTAATTCGAAGCGTCATAGGAGGCATGCACAACTTTTGGTCTCAAATCTTTTGACTTCCGAAAAAGGTGATCACTATGGTTGAAGCTACTTGTAGATCGTTTATTTGGACATGGAAAGAGGGCTTATCTCGTAAAGCAGCTGTTTCCTGGCATCAAATGGGGTTACCTTTCTTAAAAGGGGGCCTTAACTTGAGGGATATGTACACTTGGAATAGAGCCGCGATCCTGAAGCACCTGTGGAATCTTGAGAGCAGCAAAGAAAATCTTTGGGTGAAATGGGTACACAGCTACTATGTGAAAGATCGGAGGCTAAATACCTTGATCCCCTCAATCCATGCTTCGTGGGGTTTCAAGAAAATCATCAAGCAAAGGGAGCTGCTGGATAAAATAGGAGGATGGGATAAAGTGACCACCGGAGAGGCCTACCACATCGGCAAAGCCTATGATTTGCTTATTGCGAACTTCCCTAAAGTCGAATGGGGAAATATCATGATCAAGAATATAGCAAGTCCTAGCGCTCGGTTCATCACTTGGTTAGCAATCCAAGACAGGTTGGCTACTAGAGACAGAGTAGGGAAATGGGTAGATATCTCTGATGATTCCTGTGCCTTATGTAATGTTGAGAGAGAAACCAGTCAGCACCTGTTTTTTGACTGCCCGAATGCAAAGGAAATCAGATCCAAAGTCTTCAGTTTCCTCAATAGCAAGCTGGAAGACACTCACTTTCACGCCGAGATTCAAAGCATGGGTAGAATCAACAAAAAGAAGACTGATCGTGCAAAGCTCATTGTTGGATTATGGACTGAAATGATCTACACTATCTGGATGCAACGCAATAGGAAGATTTTTGATAACCATTCCTTAAGATTAGAGGAGGTTATAGATTGTATAGTTTTTAGAATAGCTGGAAGGGCAAATAGTAGAATGAACGACATGCTTGTATTTACGTAGGTTGTTAGTGTGTCTTTTATGCTGGCGCTCTCGGTTTTTGTGTAGAGTGCTGGTGTTTTTGGTGGCTCCGGGGGAGTTAATTTCCCGCCTGAGCGTTGTATTCTTTTTGTCCTTTTGGGTATATAATACAACTCACTTGACAAATATATATATATATATATATATATATATATATATATATATATATATATATATATATATATATATATATATATATATATATATATATATATATATATATATATATATATATATATATATATATATATATATATATATATATATATATATATATATATATATATATATATATATATATATATATATATATATATATATATATATATATAATGTAGTGAGAGAAGTTAGTGAGAGAGGCTCTCCTAGGGCTTAAGGTTTTCCTTCCCCTTGGTGGGCCTCAAGGTGGTTTTCGGTGGTTTCCTGGCGTTTAGCTTTTGATTTTTTATTTCTTTTAGCGTCCTGTTTTAATGTATTTTTTCTCCGTTTTGTTCGGTTTCAGATTTCTTTTGTTTAGTTTAAGTTTTGTTTTTTGCGGTGCTGCTTTTAGATCTTGTTGTTGGGTGATGTTTTTTGGGAGTTGGAGTAGGCAAAACGACGGCGCACGATGGGTTGTTTTTTGGTGGTTAATTTTCTTCGTTTTCCTTGGAGTTTATACAGTCGGGTTACCCCGTTTCAAGATGAGTGAGTAGAGCTGCTGGGCTCTTTTCGTGGTTTCTTGCTTGGAGCTGGAGGTGTTTTAATGGCGGTGTCTCAAGGGGCGGATTGGCCGGAGGTAGTGGATGACGACGGGGTTTTTTTCGATGCAGGTGAAAATGGAGTTAGGAGACAGATCTCTTTATTGGCGTTAGTCGTAGGGGTCCTACGGCGTTCATCGTCGGAGTTTTCTTCTAGTGTTTGGTGTCTCTGTTGGAAGGTGGTGGGGATCTACGGCAATTTCGAAGATGGAGTTTCTCTTTGGCGTTTTTTTTATCCTTGGTGTGTGAAGATGGTGTTTAGTTGGTGGGTTTTGGTTTGTTTTTTTGTCACCCCCTTTTTTTTGGGTTTGGATATCTGGGGCCTCTTGGAGTTAACGATGAACGGCGGCGGCGGGGCTATTTGCTGGTGGGTCTTCCTTCGCTGGCGTTTTTTCCTGAAAGTCTTGAGGCGTTTTGGGGTTCTTCTGTTGGGTTTTCAGGTGTTTTCTACTGCCTTGGTGTTTTCAGACGTTGGGGTACGAGTGTTTGGGCTGGGCTTTCTAGTCTCTGAAGATGGTGGTGTTGCTTCATAATGGGGGGTCTAGTGGTGAAGTTCATTAGGGGTCGTGTTTTTGGTGGTGTAGGGTGTTGCGAAGTGCTGGTAGTAATTGGTGATGGTGAGCTTTTTACTTTGGAGTTTACAGGGTGGTCGGTGTGTTTCGGAGCTTTGGTGTGTTTGTTGATGGAGTTTGGTTGGTGGTGCTTCTGTTTGGTATGGCGATGAGTAGGGCTGGTGTGGGTCGCCACTGTTCTGGGTGGTCTTCAGGCGGTGTGTCCAAGGTCGACACTGTCCTGTTTACAGTCTGGAAGCTTTTCCCAAGAGTGTAATGGTACTGTTTTCTCTCTCTGGGGTTTCTTCATCTAATATTATGTTTGTCTGTTGGTGTTTGAGTAAGGTTTTCTTGGTGGTTGTCGATGGTGGTGTCCTTTTTATGGAGTTTAGATTGAAGGGATCTAGTCGGACAGCTGGACGCCGGGTTCGATGGTCTTAGCATGGCGGTTTGGAGAACGGCGTTCTTTTGTAGTGGCCCTTTCTGGTTTTCTGTTTTGGAATGGCGGGCTCGGTTTGGGTGTATATGGGTCTTCTTTTATGAGTTATTATCAAGGTTGGAGGAAGCTTTGGAGGTTTTGGAGTTCTCTGATTTTTTTGGGGTTGTCGAAGAGTTTGATTTCGTCTTCTCGAGGAGTTTTTTCTGGGTTTGGGACGGTTTGCTAGTGGCTGACTTTGACAGCGGGTTTTGTCTGGGTTCGGTTAAGGGGTAAATTGAGGGTGTTGATAGGCTTCGGGTGGTGGCGTTTTTAGGGTACAGCTTTTGAAGCTTGGTGTGGCGTTTCCAGGTGGTTTCAAGTGTTAGTGCTTTGGCGGGAATCCGAATTTTTTTGAAAATGAATTTTCTATACGGTTGCTTTGGGGATGGTGAAGTTTATTGGGGCTTAGTGCCCTGTGGTGGCATCTTTTGCAAGCTTTTCTTGGTTTCTCCGTAAAGTTGTTGCTTTGGAGATGTGGGTGTTTTATTGGAATATGGGTTTTTTTGGTTTTTCTCATCTTGATCTACTGTTCTTGGGGTGCGAGATTTTTTGATGGAATTGTTTCGTGGGTTCGTTAATTTGGGTCAGCAATCGATCTGGGGTGTTGTGTCTTCTACGGTGCTTTGTGGTGATGATTTTTTGGGCGAATGCTTGAGTCTGGTGGTGAACTGAGGTAGCGGAGACTCACGATGTGGCCAACTTAAGGTGGTGTTTTGCTGCCCCAATTTTTTGCTGGTGTAGCGATCTTGGTGTTTATCCATTTTTCATTTTTTTGGTGTAATAGTTTATAGGATAGCTGTGGTGTATGTCGTTTTAAACCGTCGGATAGTAGGAAGTTTTTTGGTGATGCATAGTCCACTCCTATGCTGTTTCTGAGTGGCCTGTTTCTTGGTCCCCTCTTCCAATGGCTTTCTTCCTCTCGGGGTTTTTTTATGCCGGCGGTTTTGGGGTTCCCAAGTCTCAGTGTTGGTGTTGCTCTCGTTTTGTTTTTTATATATATATTCCGAATTTTCAAAAATATATATATATATATATATATATATATATATATATATATATATATATATATATATATATATATATATATATATATATATATATATATATATATATATATATATATATATATATATATATATATATATATATATATATTTTTGCCAAAATGATTTTTGTATTATATACCAAAGGATGAAGATAACAAAAAGACGCACGGGCTGGACACTAACTCCACCCCGAGCACACCAAAAATGCTAGCACTCAACAAAAATAAGAGCGCTAACCCAACAAGAACCCCATCCTACCTACAAAACAAGCATATCTACCATCCTACTCTTTACCCTCCGGCAATTCTAAAAACTATACAACCAATAACATCCTTCATACATAAAGTGTGATTATCAAAAATAATTTTGTTACGGTGCATCCATATAGCATAGATCATCTCCGTCCAAATGCCCACTATTAGCTTTGCCCGATCAGTCTTCTTTCTATTCGTGTTGCTCATCAGAAGAATTTCATCGTGGAACGAAGGCGCGTCAAGGCCTCGAAGGAGAAAGGAAAACAGCTTCGCCCTCACTTCCCTGGCATACGTGCACTCGAAGAACAAATGATGGGATGATTCGGGGAACCCAGTGCAAATGGCGCATGTGTTGTCGGTGATGTTGGCCCATTTCTCAATTCGATCTTTGGTAGCCAATTTGTTTTGAATAGCTAGCCACATGATGAATCTAGCGCTTGGGCTAGCTACATTCTTGATCATAAGATTGGCCCATGGAGGTCTAGGGGCATCTGCAATAAGCTTATCGTACACTTGGCCAATATTGAAATTACCTCCCTTAGCAATAGCATCCCATCCCCCAAGCTTATCCACAATCTCTTGTTGCTTAATCACCTTCTTGAAAATCCATGATGAATGAATCGAGGGGCACATCTCACGAATGTTTTGATCTTTCACATACTAACTATGAACCCATTTAACCCACAAGTTCTCCTTATTCCGAGTTATATTCCACAAATGCTTGAGGATTGCAGCTTTATTCCAGGTGTACATGTCTCTGAGGTTAAGCCCGCCTTTAATAAAGGGTAACACCATTTGGCTCCAAGGAACAGCGGCTTTACGAGAAATTCCTTCCTTCCCAGTCCAGATGAACGATCTACAAATACTCTCTACCATCTTGATGAGCTTTTTCGGGAGACAGAAAATTTGGGCCCAGAAGTTTTGGATACCCCTAATAACACTGCGCACAAGCTGAATCCTACCTGCATAAAATAGGAGCCGAGAAGACCAGTGTCTTATCCTGCCAATAATTTTATCTACCAAGGATCTACAGTCTCTAGTGTTCAACTTTTTTGAATGAAGAGGAACACCCAGATATCTGAAGGGGAATTCCCCCTCTATCATATGTAAGTACTGAAGGATCTGCATTTTGTTCTGGATGCCAATGCCGGAGAAATACACATTACTTTTACTAGCATTTGCCTCAAGCCCTGAAGCCCTGGAGAACTTATTGAATGTTTGCATCATGCTCCGGACCGAGGTGATATCAGCTCTGCAGAACATGAGAAGATCATCCGCAAAAAGAAGGTGGGTGAGGTTTACCTTCTTGCACCGGGGGTGGAAATGGAATGCTGGGTTATCCTTTAGCTTGATCATGAGTCTAGACAGGTATTCCATAGCAATCGCAAAAAAGATATGGGGAGATAGGATCGCCTTGACGTAATCCTTTCTTAGCAGCAAATGGCTCAAGAGGCAACCCATTAACAAAAATCGAGAAGGAGACCGACGAAACACAAGCCTTGATCCAGTCAACAAACCTAGGAGGGAAGCCCAACTCGTTCATAACCGAAAACAGAAACGTCCAGCTGATGGAATCATATGCTTTCCTAAGGTCCATCTTTATCATGCATCTCGAACTGTTGTTCTTCCTGTCGTAACCTTTAATGATCTCTGCTGCAAGTAAGACATTGTCTGACATCTGCCTCCCGGGAATAAACCCAGGTTGGGCTTGATCTATGATATCACCAACCACCTTCTGGAGCCTACCCGCAAGAATTCTCGATATGATCTTGTATATAACATTGCAACAGGCAATAGGTCTAAAATCCCCAACTTTGTTTGCATTCTTAGTATTTGGAATGAGCGTGACTGAGGTGCAATTGTACGGGGGGAAGATAGAACTATTGGTGAAGAAATCTTTGATGGCGCTAGTAATGTCTCCTTTGATGATGTCCCAAGTTTTCTTGAAAAAACAAGCATTGAACCCATCAATCCCAGGCGCTTTATTATCATTCATCCCAAAAGCGCATCTTTAATTTCCCCTTCACTGACATCTTACATAAGCATCTTCCTGTTTTTCTTGTCAATCTGTGGCCCTTGACGCATAATCTGTCTATCTATCATCTCAAGATTGGAGTATTCTGTACCCTGGAGTTGCTGGAAGAATTGAGTAATTTCTGTGTGTATTTCAGAAGCTGTGCTCAGCCACTTGCCATTCTTATCCTGCAATTCATATATACTGTTAGTAGCCCTTCTCTCCTTAATGGAAGCATGAAAATAAGCAGAGTTTTCATCCCCATTGCGAACCCAGCTAATTCTAGATTTTTCGTGAAGAGCTTTATCCTCTATTCTCCTCCATTTTCGAACTTGGGCAGCCGCCTCTTTCTCTTGATGGTGATAATCAGCTCTATTTGGATTGGCTTGCAAATCGGTCTGTATGTTATCAAGAGTATCTTCCCACTGCTTATTCTCTCCTTTATCCCCGCGAACTCCTTAGTGTGCAAATTTTTAAGGCTCTTCTTAACATTGCTCATCTTGTACCAGATTCTCTGAAGGCCTTCCCCTTTAACCCTGATCTTCCCACCTTTTTTCAACGACCTAAAGGAAATCCTGATGCTCGCAGAGGTAATTGAAGAAACGGAACGGCTTGCTCTGATAATGGGTGTGCTTCTCAAGGTTGATGATCAAGGGAGTGTGATCCGAGAAAAGATGGTTAGCGTAGAGGACACTAGCATGACTGTAGTCGGAGAGCCATTGGATGTTCCCTATTGCATGATCGAGCTTTTGTGGGGATGCGATTTTCCCCTGTCTCCTTGTCGTCCAAGAGAACTCATGACCTTTCTCAGGAATAGCGTGAAGGTCTTTTTTTCCAAGCCACTGCAACATGTCATTCTTCTCATAAGATGAAACTTGAGTACCATTCCTTCTATGAGTGTCCTTGTAGACAGCATTATAATCCCCTATGTACAAACAAGCGGTATTACAATCGAATTTCTCCAAGTCTCTCCACAACTCTCTTCTATCTTTGACTGTGTGAAGGCCATAAACAAACACCACATGGAAACTGTCGGATGAATTGATGGGTGTGATCTTGGTAATAATAAATTGTTGGTTCGAGCTACAAATCTCCAATTTGAATCTATCAAGCCTCCACCCGACCCAAATGCGCCCTTTCTCATGGTTGGTGTAATTTG